>BMAW01093225.1:91398-136050 GCA_019974015.1 Nephila pilipes
AAAGTTGTATAAATGTGACACAATCAGTTCTGAAATTATTTTAATACTCAGAATTTTTTAACATACAAAAAATACGTCTTCTTACTGATAGAAGTTAGTATACTTTTAAAAGTACCAAATGATCTACAAATAAGACAGTTTTTTTTTTTCATTCCAAATCTGCTGAGATGTTTGCTGAAACAGAAACTCATGTAATAATCAGGATTAAGAATTGTCCCAACTAGTAATCATTCGTTGACAAAAAGTCCTTATTTATTGAAAGCGTAATTACTATTAATCACAGCTATTGTATTTGATTTTTGTACCGTAGTTCATAGAGCCACGATTTTATAAGGAATACAACACAGTAATTAGAGACTCATTCTCCAATTTTCACATTAAACTCCGTTAGAATATAAATTATTATTCATTACGGCAGTCTCCATCAGTCATCGTGACAGTCTTCGGAGGAGAAGTCCAGTCTTTAACCTATGACGCGTTATCCTTTACTCTATCAGGCAATCGCAAACCTTTAACAAGCTTTTAATGCATCTTGTTATAAGACTAAGGACAATTTTTAAGAAACATTTTTTTATGTTAGCATGTTATTATAAACATATTTGGGTAATAAATGTTTCCGAAACTATCACAGATTTTAGAAAAATGCATGTTATCGAATTTTTACCATCTTTTCCTTTTCCTTTTCTTTCAACAAATGTCAAACAATATAAAATGAAATATGTCTTGCTACGTGTATATATGTGTCATGGCTTTAAATTTTTGAAGCTTGCATAATCTATTACTCATCCTTATTTATTGGAAGTTGAGTCTATAAAGTTAGAAAGTCTCCGCATATCTAAAAATAAATTTCTGCCTCTATATATATGAAAGTTAAGAAATGAAAAAAGAAATATCTAACAAATAAATGAATAACAATATATTCTTAAAATTTGAATTAAATATTTATGTGTAATTATATAGTATATATATATATATATATATATATATATGTAACTATGTAAAAGATAGGCATAATTACTATTAATAGAAAACTATTGTTCATGATATTACTCAGTATTTTTCTACCACTTATAACCTTGTACATTATAGCAATTTCTGTATCAGTTTGGCACAAGTTTTGTAGACAAACTCAGTTTGGATGATAATATTACATTCAATTATATAATACAAATAAATAAAAAAAAATAGTAATAAATGAATAAATTGAAAATAAAATCCATATATATATCTGTGTGTGTAATGATTTCACATACATAAAACTTTTTTAATATCTTATTTTTTTTCCGTTTTCTAACTCAAAAGTAAAGAATTCATTCATATTTTCTGATTCAATTCAAAATTATCCTTTTATTCATAAGATCACGCGCGGATAAAATCTGTTTAATGAATTTACTGTAATTATAAATCTGTAGGAAATAATCCCTACAAGACTGATAGACGTCATGTTAATCCCTCAGAATCCCTACTTCTTGTACCACTTGATTTCGAAATATCCCTAGATATCCTTACCTGAAAAATCGACAGCACGGTACGGTAATATTTCTGTGCTCTTCTGATGCAGTCGAGACGGCGGAAATGAACTGCGTCTCTTGCCTGATATATTTAATGATGTATATCTATTGCCTCTTCCTCACAAAAAAAATGAATAAATAATCGTTCGTGGAAAAAGGACTGTTCATTCATTTTACCCGGAATCATAAATGCATTTTTTCGCATCGATTACGAGGTGTTTTATATATATGTATATATACATATGTGTGTGTGTAATATATTTCCTCAATATATTCTAATTTTGAAATGTTTAAATTTATATTAATCTTAGACAGCTGAAATAGTAGTTAAGGTAATATACGTTCAAATAACATTAGAGGTAGCGCAAACATTGATATTTAGAATTTTTCAGCTCATAATTGTAAACAAAATTTCTAAAATATTACACAACTGATAATTTAAAAATGGTATTCTTATAAAAAGAAAATATTTTCTTTGAAAAATTTAAGTTCATTCATATAGATATAGATCTCCCAACTCCTAAACTAGACCTCTAGAGCACTTAAATTTTAAAATTTAACAGAAAGGTCTGATTCAATGATTAGAATTCAGTTCTCAAAATGGATTAAAAATTTTGTAATACAAAAGCAACATGTCAGTGCCATTTTTCCTCAGTCCATTCCCTTGCAAAAACACCGAACAAAATAATATTTCATATGTTACAGTGTGTAAAATGAAGTATGATTGTACATTTACTGTTCCATGTTCATTAAATAATAATTGAGGTCTTTTTCTCTTTTTTTGAAATTCTCTTTTAAATAATCCTATAATTCATAGAAGTATTCATAAGTTTTTCTGTTAATTAAATCTTTCTATGATTCAATGAAGTATTAGAGGTTTTATTCGTTGTACGTTTAAATGATGTATGATTGATTTTGAATTTCTTTTGGCTTACATATTATTTCGAATGGAATAAAACAGTTTCTTCTTATCGTGCTCAGCGATTTGTTTTTCTAAATAACTAAACCTTATTTACACAAGAAAACCATCATTAGATACTATAGATGGCAACGCTAAATGTTGGAATGTTCAATTCAGTAGAAAGAAGCCCATTAAGATTTCAACAAACTTTGAGTAACTGAGAGTATTTATTCCATATAATGTAACACAACATCTATCCATAACCTAAATTACATTTACAAAGAATGTTGTCAGAATACTCCAGGCATTCATTTTATACAATAATCACATTCTTGGAGGCATGCCATGGCATCTAAGAAACTCCTATATTTTTGCTGATAAAATAGTGGAAATTTTCATAAATGGGCCACATTATACCCATGCAGTTTTGCTTAAAAAGTGCTGGGTAGCAACCACAAATCCGATTCAAAAAATAGAAAAGATAAATTATGTTTCTTGTCCGTCATCAGAAGTCCCGATGCCAAATCCGTGAGCTTTTATATTCCCTTCTTTCGTAACTTGTCGCATCTGTATTATTTATTTCTAATGCATTCTGGCATTTTTTTAAAATACGTGTGTATTATATTAAGGAGGTTTTTTGATGGTGTTGGCATCCATGTGATACTGCTTGGAAGAATACTTACAAATCTTTCGTGACATATCATTATGTCTTCATAACATTATAACGATACATGCAATCGTACAATTAAAAATCAATTATCTCCAAGCTCTATTTTAAAGCATATTGGTTATGAAATGAGTATTTCGAAAAATAATTAATAATGCTAATGAAACAATCAAAATTTTAGATTAATTGGATTTAATTTTTAGCATTGCTTTATTTTCTATTTTACGGTATACCCAAAAACATTGTATTTACTATTACATTTTTATATAATAATAAATATATATATTGAGTAATATCTATTTCAGTTATTATTCTTCATTTTGTGAGTAGCTGTGATAATGGAACTAAAGTTAGATTAGTAACTAAAGTATATTTTAAGACATATTTCCTTTTCGGAATTCCAAAATAAATTCACTTATTGAGACACGAAAAAAGCGATAATATTCACACGTTATAAAACCATAGATCAACAGTGAAATTGATTAAAAAAGTCATACTTAATAAAAAAATTTAAACATTTTCAACATCAGAAAAATAAATGCCTTAAATTATTTACTGATAATTAAGTGTCTTTATCGAAAATTGCACAACATGGGGTAAAATACACATCATACATTTTATATGAATATATATTATTATTTGCTTTAAACTCGTTTACCAGGAAGAAGTTTATAAAAGTCATAACTATAATACAGAAGTAAAGAAACTTGTTTTCTTTATCTTATCAACAAATAATCAAAAACGTTTCTGAAAATTAAATAACGTAATTTAAATATTTGTATTACTTTCTTGCAAAATTTATGCTCTTGTTTTTCGGTCATTTTCGAAAACCAAATAACATGTACTACTGATACATTAAATAATATTTCAGCTAGATATAATTTATCCATCAGTTGGAAATACTTGAACAACTCGCATAGAGTGGAACATCAAAATTGTATATCTGTGAAATGAAATGGCTTAGAGGATTACTGTCTTCTCAAATATCTTAAAAGGTCTTAAGTAATATTCAGTACAATAAATATGGATATTACAAATTTGAGGGGAATTTAAACTGCATTTGCATAAGTAAAACCTTTATTTTTGCCTCTTTTTCTTACGCAATTTAATTAAGCTCAATAAAAGAAGCAACAGTAAAATAGCTTTTGGGAGCAAATGTGGGGTAATGTAACTTAAATATTTCAATTATCTTTATAAAATTGTTTAAGGAACCATCAAAATATTTCGTATTAAATATATAGGACAAAACACAAGTACAGATTGTGTTTTATGTCTTTTAATAGAGACTTTTGAATTGAATATGATATGTAGCAAAAGTACAATATGTGTAATCATCATTAATTAAAGTATAAAGTTTATTTATCTTCTTTAGTGCGAGAATTTTTATTACTTGATACATCCATGAAACATAATTTATGTTAAAAAAAGTTCTTATATACGTAATTACTATAATGTTTTCTGGATGCAAGAAAAGCATAATTTAATGTTATTAAACCATGAATATATTGTTAACCTGAGGGAAATCGAAATAATGTTAAGGTTCAGTTGAGTAATTTAAGTCCTCCAGCATTTTTCTCTTATTTAATTAGTTAAATTAGGAGGTCTAACCTTATTCCATATAATAACTACACTCCAGAGTTCTTAGGAAGCTTCATTCAAGTTGCATTCAGAACTTAAATAGTTCTTTTTTTATTTAGCAAAGTGACTGTACAGAGTCGGCAGGCCATGTAAAACAAAAGTAAGCTTCAGACAGAAGTAAAAATAATAATTTGACAAAAAAGGAAAGATGCCCAATTTGCAACTAAGTAATTCTCGCAGTTAAATATACTCCAAGTCTTAATCGTTGTATTTCAACTGTAATCCGAGTAAATCTGCTATGACTTTTTCTCTATAAGAGGTAGCTCAACATCAATCTCTCCTTTTCATTGAGTTCGGGAAGGATAAATTATACAAACCTTGTAAAAGTTGTTTATTTCAATTCTTTGAATATATGTATATATAATTTCGATAAAGGAATATGGGTTCCTTGGATGAAGTAGAACGGAGAACAGTATAAAATTAAATTACTAAAATTAAAAGCGAACTTTACAACTAATATAATGACCCATATGAAACAAGTATCAAGTCCTTCTGGTACACAAATATAGGAGTATTAGGTATATTTTTCCAGGTATTTGTTTCACGCTTTAAGTTGGTATTTTTTTACGCACTCGCTATGGATATAATCTTATTTAATGCATTATTTCTCAAAAATGGTTGATATATCAGTCGTATATATATATATATATTCCTCATTCGCTTGTAATGTAGGGTATCCAATCTTTCTATCCTTAATGAGCAGCCTAATTGTAGGCAAAAAATTTTTTTGTACGTATCATCTTTATCAGTTGCTATACCATTTCACTGATCTTGACAAATTTTAAACGTTTTTTTTATCTCAATAACCAAATTGTAATTTTTTCGAAATGTAGACACCGTATTTGTCGAAATTTCATACTTTATTGCCATTTTTTTTTTTTTAATTTTTGTCACCTTCTCCCTTAATACGTCTTTTATCAAGCTGAACTTCCCCCTCCTGCTTACAAATGTTCATTTATGAGCCATATATATATATATATATATAGGTCAAAACAAAATCTTAAATTTCACAAAAGTCACACTCTTCAATTACATTAATCGAGACACATTAGGCCACATATTAGTTTCCGTTCTTTGGTTCAGTCGATATATCTCAAATTGATATATCGACCGACACGCAGTTGAAACTAAAATTAAGTCAAGTTGATATTAAGCATTTTTGGGTTGGCATTAGAAAAGGGTATCTTGACTATGAAACATCTAATGTCATTTGTTTAAACCGATGTATGTGAAAAATCTTTCTCTTTGTATGTTGCGACAAAAACAAAATACAGAAACAGAATGGATGCTGAAGAGGTTGCAGATTTCAACAATTATTCCAGACGTAAAAATACTTTACAATAAAAATAATCGTAGCCAAGTGATTAAAACGTTTTCTTTTAAATAATTTCTTGTAATTGAAAATATTGTTGCTTTTGTGTTTATTATTCATAGAATATTAGAAAACCGAAAAGCGTCATTAGTTACCTTTCCATTCATTGTTTTATTAAGATATTTGTATTATGATAAAATAAAGATGCAATAATAATTTTGTAAATTTGAGAAAGATAAAGCTTTGATATCCTATTGAGGGAACCTATTGACCAAGAGGTTCCCTCAAGAAAACTATAAACGCAAAGGATTTCCCAAAGTGTAAAAGGTTAAATACCCCTGCAGTAGAGAGAAAGCCTAAGTCGGATTTTGTCGGATTTGTGATCAGAAAATTCATCCTCACTGTTTAACGATAAAGCGCTTAAAGCCTAAAATTCGTTTAAATTCGATAAAAATAGGAAAAGTTTATGAAGGAGTTCATTACTACTGAAATATCCGGGCGTTACATGTTTAAAACACAAATTAAATTATTTAGAGAAAAATAATCTGATATTAGTTTTCACGCGATCTTTAGTATTTAAATCTAACAGAAACGAAGAAAAGTTTTTCATTTTTTTTGTGTAATACGATCAAATGCACTATTGAATAATATAATGTTTAACAACTTAATTGTTTTAATATTTCCTTTTTTAAGAAATTAAAAAAAAAAAAAACCCGCAGGAATATCATTAAGGGTAGTCATCTTTATATTGTTTGGGTAACTCAGTCACTGAAAAAAAGTTATTTTCATATATAACTTGAAAGATAAATAGAGGCTACTTACCTCTCTTTTTGCAGTGAATGCATTTAAAATGCTTGTGCTGTCATATCGGAACGCTTATAGAAACCAAATATACAATTGAACAGAGATCAACAACAACAAGAACAACAAAAACTCTTTATAAAATTATTTAAAAAGAAGATGAACTAGTAATCATAGAAAAATCCCAAAAGTTTGAAAACATAAGACAAATACATACGACAAATAAAGAAACAAAATTATTGTACATTAAAACGGGGGGAAAAAAAGAGGCAGAAATGTAAAATTATTAAAAAAAAAAAAAAAAAAAAATCTCACATGAGAGCTGAGCAACAAATGGACACAATGAGCAAACATGGCTAACTTGATTCTCGCGCTGAGGATGAAATTATCAAAATATAACAACGCCATCTATCAAATAGTGCCAGAATTAAAGGAATGCCAGGAGATATTTATAAATATGTCAAATGTCTTAATATTCATAAAGAACATTAAAAAAATCATTAGGAAAAAAATAGCCAAATTTATAAACAAGTAATGAATTAAAAAAAATGAAAAAAAAATTTCAAAAAAAAAACCCAGAATTTTTTTTAAATAGAAAACTATAATTTAAAAGGTTAATCTAATTATAAAACTATAATTAGCAGTTGCCCATATAAGATAGAATTTATTTAAATTGTTTTGAAAACTTTATGGCTTGTTAACTAACTTGATAGTTTTAAGTAAAAAATTATTACTTATTTCTATATATATTTAATCTTATTTTCCTATCAAAGAAAGGAACTTTATTAATTGAGTAAAAGTAATTATTTTTCTTGTCAAATACATTACTAATAGTATTATTATTAACAATTTTAAAATTAATATACAAGAAATTTGTTTCAGAAATAATTTATGTTAGTTTTAATCAGATCTAAATAAGAAGGATAAAATGATAAACCCAGTTTACATTCTGGGTCGAAGTTAATTAAAAAAATTTTATGTCTTCTATACATCTAAGAATGATATTATTACTGTATAAAAATTTTGCTCATAAAAATGTATATAAATATTGGCAAGAACATTTCCTGCTGGTTCTCCAGTGTTATACTTTTAGTTTGCTTACATTTTTTAACATTACAAAAAATATAATTTTCTTTTAAAAGAAGATTAATAAGAAATTTAAATTTTTCATAAGGTATAGAAGTATTAACTTTAAATTATTTTCAAAATTAACCATGGAAATATATTAAATAAATCCTCTTTATTTATTGAATTAAACAAAAATTTCAAAGTCATAACTATAAATAAAGTAAACTTCTTTATCATTGACTTAATTAATAATTTCATAATTATTTTATTGATAATGGTCTTATCAAAATCCTCTATAATTTTTTTTGTAAAATCTGATGAGAGATTTTACCAGCTTAAGTATTGTTAAGTATTGAAACCATTAGTAACATTTCTGAATTTAGTAGGTACTTTATGAAATGTAGGAGATAAGCAGATATGAGGAAATCTTACATTAATCATTTTGTAACGTATTTTTTAAAATAAAACTTTAGTTCTATCGGTTATTTCTGTGTTAGTGTTAGTAATCTTAATAAAGTGTTTTTAAAAATATCTTTATTAGTCAGAATAACATAAAGTGTTTTGCAAATAATAACTCTATTATATGGGACTTTATCGATATAGTAAATGATAAGTTCATCCTGTAATTTTTTTGGTAGTAATTATTCGATCAATAAGCTTAGTGCTCTCATTTGTCTTAAAATTCAAATATTTAATCTCTTCATTAATATAAAATTTATATTCTTTAAGAGCTTCAATAGATAAATTATATTTAATAGTCAAATCAGTAAGAAATTTATCAAAGTCTTTATTTTATTATAATTATTATTGTATGAATCTGTATTTTTGTTCACATAATCTCTTAAGATTCTTATCCATAACAATTTTGCAGTACCTACAATCACACATGCTGGTAATCCTAATTAAAATATATTTTACAATCTTTACAATTACAAACATTATTTCTCTGTAAATTTTTATAATTATTATAATTATGGATCTAACATCCATACTTTTTTATTAAGTTTAAATGATTTTTAATGTTTAATATTAGTAAAAGAAATTAATTTTCTATGGTTTTTAAAAACAGTGCAAAGATTTATTTAATCAAGAGATTTATTCATAAATTTGATTCTACAATCTGCTTTTCATTATCATTTTTACAGTCGCTAATTTTATATTTATAACAAAACATTTTCATATATCCTTAACAATATGTATACAAGTACTATCTATTTTATTTACATTAATAACAGAATCCCTTAAAATTTTAATTTCTTTTTTATTTTTATATAAAAAAGAAAGTATATTTAATACTTTAAAATTGAAGTCCATTTCAAATAATAAATTTAAAAAGGACTTCAATTTTTCAATTAAAATTTTTCTTCAATAATATCTTTGTCCATAAATTTTCTCTTGTTTCGTCTTCTATATTACTTTTATAGTTAAATGTATTAAAAACATTGATATATATATATATATATATATATATATATATATATATATATATATATGTGTGTGTGTGTGTGTGTGTGTGTAATAATAATAAAGCAGTTATGTTATAAAATAATTAAAACAACTGACTAAAATTACTATGAGATCAATAATAAAAATGTACGAAAGATGTTAAAATTACAAAAAAATTTGGCAAATAATTATTTAGATTATCGAAAAAAATATAAGAAAAATGAAAATTTTCCCGTTTCCAAAACCTAGAGCAAAAAAAAAAAAAAATTACAATTTAATTAAGAAAATGTCAAACACCCTAATATATTAGTAAACATATAAAAATAATTAGACGATAAAATTCTAATCATGAATAAGTACTAACCAAAGCAAGAAAAATCACAAAGAAAATGATACATAAGATTTATAAATTCTGAATGAGGGCTTTAGATTAGCTAGTTAAACATGTTTTATAGGCCTACCAATCACAGTAGAAAAATGTTTTAAACCAATATAGAAATTCCATAAATTAATTACATAATATATTATATATGAAGCAAAAAGTAAAATATATAGATACAAATCTCTCAACCAAAAGTTACCAATGAAAATAAAAAAAGAATAATCAAAAAAAAAAAAATGAACAAAATTCATGAAGATTATAAAAACTTACATGAGACATCATGCATAGCAATAACATCTCACTAATCCAGCGCTTACAAAAAAAGATTTTTCCGCTAAGTTTAAACCGAAAATGTAACAATGAAGCCCTCTACCTCAGAGAGAGAGTGTTAATACAAAATATTCTCTCTCTCTCTCTCTCTCTCACACACACACACACATATATATATATATATATATATATATGTATGTATTCTGTTTGTGTTAATGTATGATAATAAAAAATTTCAAATTACATTAAACGAGTAAATAGTAATTTTGTTTGTTGAAAGAATTTTTTTAAATGAATGTTATTCGTATAAAATAAAAAAAAGATACTAGATAAAAGGAACTGTAAGTGATGGTTTGATATTATTTAAGAAATAAAAGAGTAAAATCAAATTTAAAAACACACTAAAAGAGAATGCTATATCTTAAAATTACAGTGCATCTTCGAATGTTCATAATTTTATTTTTCATTAATTATATTTTACTTTAGCAATCATATTTGCTTCATATTTTCAAATCAATTATATATTTCAAAGCACGGGGTTTATGATTTGCATGGAATGAAATACATATTATTTTATTAAAATTCGTTAAGAATCTGAAATTTTTTTCAATTTCACCATTGCTTTCCTTTCTTTTTAAATAAGTGGCTGCGATAACCTAGTGATCATGGTCATGGATTTACGGACGGTGTTTTCGTCCTATTATGGATTTGAGCCTTGACTCCACAAAAGACCCGCTGAGTAACAGGAGCTGATGCAAGTTAAATCTGTGGAGGTTCAAAGTCCTCCCGTTGGCGTGGAAGTTTGGAGAGAGAGGTAACAGCTCAGATCGTCACTTGATAGATGTTTAAAATAAAGATGTTGGTGTTACTTCTATGATGACATTAATAAAATCGACCAATCACTCAATCTCTTTAAGTGAATGAAAATGAAGTACATCTGATAGGTTAAAATATTGTATCTAGTACTTTATCACTTGGAGGTGTGTTCCAACAAAAAGGTCAAATATCATACATAATAAATTAGTACAAATAGGACAAGAAAGCAGTTATTTGCGTCAAATGGAAATAATCATGATCATATTTAATGTATATAACGAAATTAAATTAGATTTAATTATTGTGAAAAAACAAACCGTTGACAATAAATTATTTCTAATAATTTATTTTACCATTGCAAGATTCTACAGCGCTGAAATATGAGTTAAAGGTGTTTGATGTTAAAAATAATGTCTTAAGTTGCCAATTTTGCAGTAAATATAGATATTTCGGTGATTTTTCTAGATATTTGAGGAAATATTTCAACGCATTTGGCGTATGAAGGATGTACGGAAATTCCTTTTTTGTGAAAAAAGTGTTTCAAACAATGACCACAATTTTAATATTATCCAATATTATATTTACTTATCAGTAATTTTAATAAAGTTAATTTCTTTTCTGATGTAGAATTTTTTTTTTTTTTAGATTTAGATTTACTGATGAATGTAGCATTAGAGGATTCATTTAAAATAAAGTGAATCACATGAGAAAAAAAAAACTCAGGATTTTAATTTTATTACAGGAATTTAATAAATTTATATAGTAAACACATACGTCTCTCGGTATATATGTGGATTGGAAGTGGATTTCCCCCATTCCCAAATAATGCTACTAAAATAATGATGCATATTAATATCTCAGAATAACCTTTATTATAGCTATTTACAATATAAATGCTAGTGCTTTATTATTTATTTTTTAAAAAATTGTTACATTCAAACGTTATCATTCTTTGATTTAAATTTAAGTCAATTTTCTAAAACTGAAAAAAACAATCGGATATTGCGTCAGATATATTTACTTGGTGAGAAAAATTATTTTTCATTTTGAGCTATTAGATAATGTCTTTTCAGATATACTTTCAGGTATCAGTTTTCCGAGAGTATTATCAATAATTTATTTACAATAATTTCTGTCAACTTTAAATGCAACATTTCACATAATTATATATTTCTTTGATATAATCGAAAAAGAGAAATCTTTATTCTCTCGAGGCTCCAAGGAATACAGAGAAGAATTTCTGGAAAGAAAGTATCTCTGACATGATGAAAATTTTTTTTAGACACTCAGCGTAACTGCTTCGTAAAATTTGTGTTACAGAAGAATTGTATTATTTTTATTTTGGCAATATGTAATTAGTTGGTCACATAGATAGGAAAATTAGATGAGAAAAATATATTGAAAAGGAGAATTTCTTCATGGTAATGAAACTCAACAAATATGTGTAATTTTATTTTTAAAAGAAATGCTTTTAGTTCAAAGTGCTTTTTTTCCACGGAAATAGCTTTATTTTTAGCCATTTATAAATCTAGTTTTATTATTTAGACATACGCGTATTTCTTTGCCTTTTAATGTGAGAAATTGATCAAAACTGTCCAAAAAAT
This sequence comes from Nephila pilipes, assembly GCA_019974015.1. Taxonomy (NCBI): domain Eukaryota; kingdom Metazoa; phylum Arthropoda; class Arachnida; order Araneae; family Nephilidae; genus Nephila; species Nephila pilipes. Next base: position 103,815 of record BMAW01093225.1, read on the forward strand.
TTTGCTACCTTTCATTTGTTAATTACATACGAAAATACTTTCATTTAACAAATATTTGAAAATGTATAGTGAATTTTTATAAACATGTACCTATATGAAATTCTGATTTTAATATTACAGAAGGGAATATCTTATACACATTAGATAAATTGGTAACCCAATTTTATTCCCTACTAAATATTTTAAACAAGATATCTTAGATAATAGTATAATGTATTAGTTTCATGCGAAAGTTTGCTAAATGACCTCATAAAGCATTTGATTCTGATTTTGACATCATTTTCTCTATAAATCATCACTTAACATCACCATTCACGTGGAATTGTTTAACCTCCAGAAAAATATTTCAAAATATCACTAATATTTTAGAATGAAAATATGTCTTATCCAGTTTGTTAGAGTTTCTAATGCATTCTCGGACCCAGATTTAAACGCTGTACTATGTAACACATTCTCTGCTGGAAAATATTTAAACAACGCCTAGATAATGAAGTTAATTTGCAGAGAATAAAGACTTAAGGTTCTGAGAAAATATTACGACGTAATATCAAATATTTTCTGCAGGAGCTTGAAAATTTCACCTACACTTCGACTGTTTTGAAAATACTTAATAACTGATGCATAATGTATCAAATTAATATTGATCAAACGAATAATCAAACCTTATTTTGAATTAATAAGAAGTTAATTAATTTTTATTAATTGCTGAAAAATATAATAAAACATATAATGAAAAGAATTCCCTATTAAAAATGCTTAAGAATCACAATGCGTAAAGTTTTGAGATTTCTTCATATATCAATTGGTTTTAACCTATTATAAAATTATAACGTATTTTTAAAAGCGTCTGTCAAAAATATGGACATTTATGAAATTCTTTTTAAATATTTAGAAACAGGTGTTGGAATATATTAAATTTTAGTTTTGTTGAAATGTCTAAGTTAAATTTCTTTTCTTGATATAAATGAGAGAGGTATGAAAGTGAACAAATCTATATGAAACTTTATTTCGTTTCTATGAATATTTTTATACATTAGTTTTATATTAGTTTTCTGTTATTCTACAAAAAAAAACATAGTTAAATTCCTTATAGTTTCAAATATTTTATTAGCTGCCTGTCAGGTAAAGTAATGGACCCTGAGACGATGGATAGCAGATCACGTTTTTCATCTAATGAAGTACCAATAATAATCTTTAAAACTGTCGGAACTCGATGCCATCATGCTGACGCAGAAAGAAAAGAGTTGGTTAAGGTGTCGATCTCGTCATTTGATTGCGGATCAGTATTGTGTGTTCGTCGTCAATAGACCTTTAATTATTTTGGTACGGCTATCTTCTAAACAATCAGTCAACAAACGAAGTACACCCTTTTCAGAAAAAAAGAATTCAGAATAAAAGCTTTTCGTTATTAATTTCGTTATATGATTATGTAATTTGGGACTTTGGGCTCAATGGGTATTTTCCCTTCCATTAACACTTTAGGTTCCCTTTTTTGCGTTCGAATTAAAAAAAATTTCCAATAAAATGAAACAGGATTCATATAGATTATATTTAAATGTAATGAACATATTTTACATGATACATATATAAGCTGTGAATAATTTAATATTGGGGGAGTTAACGAGTTGATTATAGTGAATTTAGATTAGACGTTTAAACCATCTGTTCGTGATCTAGGAAGCGATTTGAGGAATCTTTAGATAGGCAAGTGGATCAAGAATCGTTAATTAATTGCAAGCCATGACTCAGGAACATTTAGGCAATGAAGCTATAAAGAAAGTAATCAGAATTTAAAGATTCATAACTCGAACAAAAACAAAAAAAAACTTGGTTCATTTGTCTGTGAAATTACATTCATATTAGATTGCTTACAATGATTATTATCAATTTAAATTAGTAATAGTAAGTGAAGACATTTTAAACAGAGAGCGGTAGAGATGTAAGTCACCCCTTTTTTTCACAATATTGCAGACATAATATTATGAAACTTAACAATTAGTAAAATTTTATTTTTTCCATTCACTGGTTTTTGTTCCTAATTCAGTATTATATTGTGCTTCATTTCCAGATTTTATATTCCATCTTGCTCCTTGTTGTATAGCAGTAAACAATAAGCTATGTTACGATAAACAAAAAATTTCTTTTTCCCTAAACTGTTTTAAATTTAATCGATTTCTTTGAGATATAAAAATGCGTGAAAAAAGGTAAAAATACAGATTTTTAATATCTTACATTGTATGCAAAATTTGTACCGAACAACGACAAAAATGAATGAATGAATGAATGGAATACAAAATAGATTCCATAATTTGAACAGGCAAGGCTTCAATTCTAGTATAAAGTAAATGTTCTTTTAATTAAACTCGATTTAACCAGCCCTCATCCGAAAAAAATGGAAACAAAAGGGAATTAACTATGAAATATTTTTCATCTCCAGATTTTTACAGAATGTATTATTCTGCTAAGGATTTATCATAGAAGTGCTGATATATATTGTTACTGCTTTTTAAGCAAAGAGCGTATTTAAATCTCTATTTTGTCTGATTTGCTGTAATTTTGAGGGTGCATGTCTTGTAATTCATTTCTCCGATCCTTTCGTTTTCTTATCATTTCCGTGATACTTATTTTACCAATATTAAAAATTGATAAAACATTCATTACAATAAAAAATTATTTGAATCAAATTATATAGGCTATTTTAGCAAATGTTAATATTTTTCTCTGAACATAAAGTAGTGCATGTCAATTTCAAACCTCATTTTCTTTCAGAAAATAGTTTGTTATTTTTAGAAGCAGTGCAATTATTATATACCTTTCATACTCTATTTGATTTTAATATTTATTTGATATTAGTAGCGCATATCTACAATAATCAACTAGAGAGCATTCTGATTATATATGTTCTTATTTAATAAAACTATTTCTTTTAAATTGAGTAAAGCTTTGGTGCAAATTGCTGTTTTCACAGAGATGTTGTAATAAAAAAAAAATAACATGATTTGAAAAAGTATATGAATAAAAAATATCAAAATGTACGTAAGTAATTTGAATTTATTATTTATTTTTTATGTTTAAATATTTTTTAAATTTGAATTGATGAAATAACAAATATGTATAGTTAAAAACTCATAAAAATTGCTCTACTTTCGGAATAATCCCTCTGAAGTAAGTGGTTTATCTATGAGAAAACAAATAACATAGCAATTAAGGGAACAGTTTACAAATTTGAAATTTAAAGGAAGAAGAAAATTACGTCATTATATATCATAAGGTTTAAAATGGATACAAAATTCTAAGAAATGTAAGAATTATATTTATATAAACGTTAGCTTTAATTATTTATAAATGATTTTATAAAAATGATTCAATAACAAAGAACATTAAAATGCTTCAACAATTTAATAGAAAACATTCCGTCTGCAACCATTTTGGACGGTTACCAATTCAGCCCAATGCTTATAGAGATAATCTGGGAAGAAATACTGCAGAATACCATCTGAGAGCTTAATCACTGATTATAGGCTTTTCGATTTCCTTCAGTTTGTAACCATCAAACTCAATAAATAAACTACTACTAAAACTACTCGTAAGAATTTTGAAATCGTAATCGTCTCTTTTTCTGTGCATGTTTATCCATCCATCCACTTGACACACACACACACACACACACACACACACACACACACACACACACACACACACACACACACACACACACACACACACACACACACACACACACACACACACACACTTAAATTAAGAAGAGAGAAGTTCTTAAATTATTACTTAATTATTCAATTAAATTCTTAAAATTCATTCTATATCAAGAAATTATGGGTCTTTAGATCGAACAGATGTATAAATCTGGTAACATAAGGAAAGAGAGCTACCGAGAACAGATGTATGATGTAGAATTTGGATTGAAAACGGTAATTTATTTTGATTTTTATGTTTTTGTGAATGCTTTGTCCGTAATGTCTTAGTAAAATGTTTGTTAACGTCTAAACACTTTCGTGTTGTTGGAAATTATAAGCAATAACAGAAGAGGACCATAAATGTAAGAAGTGGTATGTATAAGCATCTGGAAGAAAAAAAAAGTCTGTAATTGGATTAATAGATTTGAAATGCGATCTAATTTAATTTAATTTAAATATTTAGTCGCTGCTTATTGGCGAAATATACAAATCTAAATTTTATGTTTAAAATCGTAACAGACTGCTTAGCGTTTTAGAAAACTATAGATGAATTATAGTTGTCTACCTGAGTTGCTTGATGAGTTTTATTACCAGAAGAATATAATTATGTAAAAAAACACTAATCTGGATAAAAAAAAATGATTCAGGTTGATGTTCCTTGTAGATCTTCTATTAATACGTTTTGTATTTCTCTGGAAAGTGTTTTACTTAAACTCAAATTAACAAATAATGAAGAGAAGGAAATAAAATTAATTAAAGACCTTTTGAAAATATCCATTTATGATGACTGTTATGAACGTATTTGAATTTACCAATTTGTTGATGTTAAAGAAGTAATCGTTGTTTCTGAAAGATTGCTAACTGAAATAATTAAAATTACTTATGAAAAGGGACAAATGGGATCTCCTTTATAGGAAACACCTAGAAGCTTATTATTTTATTCTTAAATTGAAACGCATGAATTGAAAGAATAATAGCTACTTGTGTGCATTGTATCCTAGCAAACTGTACAAAGGGAAAGCAGGAAGGATTTCTTTCTAACATATTAATTAAATGTTTTTTATCGTTTAAATACTTTTGTATCTTTGGCCATCGTTAAAAGTAACATAGAAGTTCCATACATATATATAAGCTCATGAAGTAGAATTTTAAGATTCAGAAAACATTCCCCCCCTACCACCAATCGATCTTATAATCAACGGCATAAACAACACATTAAAATAATACTTCATTAAAATGTTGTATAATTTGCCAACTAATTGATGAAATACGAAATTTATGTGTAAAGAATTTAAAAAAAAGATTAAAAAAGAAATTTTTTAATTCTTATCGTAACAGCTTCATTATAAGGAAGTTTCGGTATTTTTATTGAATTGACATTTTAATATGCCTGTCTTAGTTCTGCATTCTGCATCCACGAAAGTTTGCGTGCGGAGCAAAAATTTGTTCTTTCTTATCATTTATTCAAAATATTTTGGACTATAAAATAAGAGTTCATTGTTGTACTGAATGTTTTGATACAAAATATGGAAATCAGAGCTGATATATTATGCTTACCTAATATTATACATAAAATAAAACCTAATATATTTCATAAAAAGTTCTTTTCAAATATAATATTCAAAATATTTTAAACTTATTGTGTTTTTGCTTTAGTGTCTTGGTTAGGCTTTGATATTTTGTATTTTTTTGTAATATGTTGATCTAATGATTTATACTTTGAATATATATGTATTCGAATTCTTAAATATTATGTAATATTTGCTTTTAGCAATTTAATAATTTTTTTTATTTATTTATTGCATTTTAACTTAGTATGTTTAAAATATAGATAATTCTAGATAATTCTAAAATAATTTTTATTTTTTTTTTTTTTTTTTTTAATTTTATTTTATATATATGTTTCTGTAGTTGACAATATTTACAATTGAATAGCTTAAGTATTCTTAATTTCTTATGTTATTAAAATAATTTACAGTGAATTTATCTTTTAAAAATTGAGTCTAATTAATCTACTCTATCTCACGCACGAGCGCGCGCGCCCCCTCCCACATATATATATACATATATATATATATACGTATATGTATATATATATTAGAGATCTTATTATTGGTGTTAGTATTCATCAGAATGAGGCGTGTTCTTCGCAATGACTCTTTGATTTTATTGAATTATTTCAGAGCATTTTATGAATTTAATTTATCTCGGCCATGAAGAAATAAAGCGCTCGAGATTGCGTGGCTCACATAGCAAGTGCCAACTCAGAAAGATCGCCAAATCGAGTCAAACGCTTTTATATTCTATCTAGAAAAAGTGGATTTTCCGAAATAATTTTGTTTTTTGAGTGGTTTTAAAAATGGGCTACCTATATTTTTACTAAACATAACACGCGCGTTTCTAAAGAAGAATGCAATATAATTAAAAGTGGTAGAAAAGGTTTGGAGATGAGAATGATGAAATAAAAAAAAAGGAAACATTAAATATGTCACATCAGTGTGTGCATATACATACGTATTTTATCACTTTATTTTAAATTGTTCGATTCTTTAATAGTTTATTTTCATGTTTGAGTTTCAAAGTCTTAAATTTTAGATTGTTTAACTATTTAAGGCAATTTTTATTTAACTTGAATTTATATATATTTGGTTATCAGTGATTTCAAGAAACATTTTCTCTTTATTATTTTGTTTTAGTTTTGGACATTCCTAGATTGCTGTAAGACTTAAAAATGTACTCTTTATATATATATATATATATATATATATATATATATATATATATATATATATATGGTTGTTTGTTGGTTTGTTGGTTGGATGGAATTTCTGGCACTGAATCGTCAAGGGATATAATGTACTAAACACAAGGTCAATAAATTACAATATGTTTAAAAGTTAAAACAATGTAAAGCGAATTATCAATGCAAAGGATATAAAATTAAGTAAGATTATAAATATGTGGTAAAATCAGTGTCATTTAAAAATGAAAATAAATTTGGTCGGGGATTTTCCCCAACCAAGTTAATTAGAGAGAGAGAGTGTGATTTAAAATGTTTAAAACGAACAGAGTTAGAGCAGAACATTCAATTAAAATGTGTCTTACAGTCAAGGGACAAACACAATGGTTGCACATTGGAGGAGTTTCTCCTAGAAAAAGATGTCTATATGTCAACCTCATGTGTCCAATTCGAAAACGTGTCAAAATAACATCTTGTATTATGCATAAAAATGGGTGTAAAGGAGAAATAGTTAGTTTAACATGATGCAATTTATTATCAATTTCTAAATTCCATATCCTGCCCGTGATCAGAAATAGGCGTTTTATTATATTTTAATACATCGAACTAAGGAATGGTGGGATTCATTTCACTAGATGTTGATTTAGCTACACTATTGACTATAACGTTACCCTTGATACCCACGTGGGATGGTATCCAACAAAATAATAGTTCGATGTTTTGAGACCTTAATTTATCACAAGTTCTTGAGGTTTTAATGATCAATGGATGAAATGAATGATGAGAATGACTTAAGGATTCCAATGCATTCATGGAATCAACGAATAAACGAAAATCCTCATCATATTGACTTGACAGATTGTTCAACGCCTTATGAATCGCTTCAATTTCTGTTGTAAAAATGGAGCATGAAGGATGAAGCTTCAAACTATGAAGTGAATTGTCAATTAAAAATGAAGCGCCCATATGATTCGTATATATATATATATATGTGTGTGTGTGTGTGTGTGTGAATTACAAACTAAAAATAATAAATTTGCTACAGAAAAGTTAGATTTATGCTGTTTTTTCGCTACATATTAAAAGTTCTTTAAAGAAGTTGGTTGTGGCAAAACTACAATATTTTCTCAAACAGCTGATATGACATAACCTTGCGTAGGCAATAAGTAAATAAAAATATTTAAATAAATTTACAAATAAAGCATCACTTATGTAGGCACCATATCCGCGATTGTCAGTTATTCAAGTGTAGCTGCTAAAACCTAGTGTTCATGGTCGCGAACTTGTGACGGTGTTGGTCCCATCTATTCGAGGGATTGAGTCCTAAAGTCATTAAAGACCCATCGTGTTGCACATTGAATTGTTGAGTATCTTCTCTTGCCTTGATGTGGAAGTTTGGAGAAGGGGTTCTGGCTCAGGTTTTTGAAGAAGGTACAAATTACGAAGTCAATTGACTTCAGAGCCTTCGTGTTGCTTCTATGTAAGGTATTAATAAGCAATCAATCTATCAGTGACTAAAGGTGAGTGAGGAATCATTGACGGCGTCCAAATGGAGTCATGGCCTGGAATCCTTATTCCAATGAAAATTACTGAAACAAATAAAGTTAAAAATAGTATTACAATATAAATTTATTTTGGCTTTTAAGTCTTTATTGGCTATGATGCGGGGGTTTGAAAGTTAGATACCGGATCAAGTACTTTGTTCCCTATTTTTCGCAATTTGGAACAAATATCATGTTAGAGAAATCCACCGATGGCATCACGAGATCACGGATGGCAGCAGATATGAAAACAATGCTTGTGATAGTAATATGTCATCATTAAAAAAAAAACCTTTTGCTTTCTCCAATGAACTTAAGATTTGGAATCTAGAATGTTACTTGGTTTTCAGGTCTTAGCTTATTTTCATTAAAGAGACAATTAATTGTTATTAAAACAGAAACTTTATTTGTCGTTAATTGGATCATGGCAACAGCCACAGCTCCATCCAATATCTAAGGAATTAGACTGAGGTTGACGATAGAAATGCAGTTCCTTTTTTTTTGAAATCCTCAAATACCTTTTAGCAATGTGAAACCTATTTCCAAAGAGTTATGTCTCATATAGGACTCTTTGATAATAAAATTTCTGATTTCCTGGTCTAGGAAAATACCTATATTCTATCTGCTTCAAATACTTTTCTCATCTTCTCTGAAACATATTGAAACTAGCAATTATTGTTTACTCCTCCGATTCACTCTCCTCCTCTCAAGCTATAACAGGCAAACTCCCAAATGGTGTGCTAATCGTTAAAAGAGATAGATGCATCCAAAGCACCAATTGTAAAACTAGCTAATGGCATCTTATTTTTGATAAGGAGCAGAAAGTCTTTCCGATCGGCACCATTTATAATTCTTTTTCAGATCTTTCCCAATTAGTTTTGAAATGTATGGGGTTTGACTGAGAAGATTTACTTACTTCACCTCATTTCGCTTAAGCCTTCTTGAAAATTATTGATTTCGTTGTCTTGTTCTGGCTTTCGACAATAGCATATGGAATAAGTCACAAGACAACACTAGAGAAATTGGAGGGCTGTTGACAGCGGACTCAGTAATTTTGAATCACAGTAAAGGGGCGAAGACCAAAACTTAGCAAGATGATTCATGCTAAGATGAATTCCTCTTATGGAGAAATACTGACTCTAAAATTGAACTACCTTCTTATTCCAGTCAGTGAGTCTTTAATAGTGATAGGACTCCTTCTCAAAATCAACAACGATGGCGATGAACTTGTGATCATGACCACTCAGCTATTACAAAATTTGTTCAGTTTTCGAGTGATATTGATTCCAACTAATGTATTTGTCACATTAGACCTACGAGCAGCATTATATTTCTACACATACCCCCTTCTGATTTTTCTTGCTGTTCTTAGATAATTTGATGTTAGTAAATTCAGAGTCTTTAGAAAAATTTCATTGCCAAAAATTACCTTTTTTTGGATATTATTCAGTCACGAGTCATGACTGACTGATTTAAGGTTCAGTAACTCCCACGACACATTCTTAGTGGTATCGAATACGCGAGACTCGACTTGAACGCCATTATCCATGAATATCCTGATCATGACCATTCAGTTATCATGGCCGACTGGGTATTTATAAATTGGTATTCTCAATCATTATCCTGCTTAGCTTTGTTTTGAAAATGACTTAAATAGCCTTAAGCCCTCAAATCATTACATTTATTAGAAACTTTTTGTCAGATATTTATATGAATAATTTATATCAAATAGTTATGTTATGTCTGGTAAATATTTACATATATATAATTTATCCGTACCCTTAATGCAATTTAGATTTGTGAACAGTTTTTAAATACTCACAGAAAATCTGCATTTTTGTGTTATCAGTTTATTGGATAATTGCTATCAATAAATAACAATGTATTTTGAATAAAATACATAATATTTCACGAATCTTATATAAAATAACTTCAGAATTGTTTCAAATAAACATTTTGATTAGAGTGTATGAGTTAAAAATGACCATTTTGTTCGAGATCCTTAAAATATTTAACGTTTATCGAAACTGCTACTTCGTGAACTGCGACTTTGTAACTTTCACAGTTCTTGTACAACAACTCGTCAAAATTTATTGATAAGATCTGAAGTTCTAATTATCGTCATTATCTATATAATCTCAAACACGTCCCGAGATTTCATAGCTTTAACCGTAGTGATACGACAACACTAAAACATGTCGTAATTATGTCACTCCTAAGAAGGATATTAAGTTTAAAAATCACGTAATGGTAATAAATAATGATAAATTGTCGAACAAATTACTAGAAGTAAAAATATTAAGGTTAATCTGATAAACAGGAAAACGACTATAATTTATTTTTCTATTCAACAGCCAACGTTTCTGAACTTCTTTTAAAACTTATAAAAATAATAACATACATCGCAGAATAAATTATTCCTAATAATTTTCTTGCTATAGTAGCAAATTTAAAATAATCGATTGACATTAGTTATAGTTCTTAGCACCAATATGAAAACCTTCTATACATTTTCTTCTATCCACTATATATTAATGAATTTAAATTGCTGTTTAGATTATAAGGTTAGATTTTTTTTTTGGTTTTTAATACAAATCTCAGAAATAATTGTTGATTAAATCTTTGAAGTTTAACCGGAGGAAGATTTTGTACTTCATACAGGTAGAATTTAAAAAAAAATAATTGTTCCACACTTCAAGTATTGAAGTTAATCACTTTTTCCAAAAATGTGACTGGTTTTCCATTACTTATGTGAGTCCGTGTAGCATTTTCAACGAATATTTTCAATAACCAACCATTCTCTCAAAATCTACTTCTTAATTGACAAAGCTATTTATCGACTCTTTAAAAATGACGCGTTATAATAAAACATATTCCTGACAATTTGTATATTTGAATCTGAATATAGAAGTGCATATTTACGTATTTTTATATAGAGTTACTATTTATATTTATTCTGATTTGATTTTAAACCAGAAGAAAAATTTTGAAAAGAGCTATAGGGTTATTAGAATTTTAAATGTTGCGAATTCATTCGAATCCGGTTACTTTATTAATTTATGATAAAGTTACATATTTTAACTATACATATTTTGGTGCCAATTTAATGTGTGTTATTTTCCTATAAATTATTTAATTGTAATCAATAATGAGTTATTTAATTTTTATCTTTAAGTATAATAAAACTTCATTTAATTTATTTCAAGATTTTCCGGATTTCCCGATGAGAGCAACTGCGTACATTTGTGAATGAATTGGAGCAATACAAGAATTATTAACACCGTACCTTGTAATTTTGAATCGTGGTCAAGTGACGTGAACACCTTTTGAACTGGTACTTAACTTGTAATTTAAGCCCCCCGCGTAGACAGTTTAAGATTTCTATTGAACATGAAGTTGCCTCTGATATTCTACCAAAAGGATCTATAGAAGAGTTCGGGATTCGATCGCATGACTTAACTTGAACATCGCCAGGCACGAAACTCGCTATCTTAACCATCAACCTCAGCGACCGCGGTCGATTCCACAGATGTGAATTGGTTTCTTATTTTGATGCCATGCAATACTAAAGCATTTATATTCATTTAGATTGTATGAGCTTCGAATTAGATAAAATAATCGAAACTTAATATATATATGAAAGTAATATTTCATTCTAATTTAAATTGCTGACAAACAATTTAAATTAGCATAAAATCTTAAAAATACACTCTTATCTTTATATTTAGTGTTCTCATTCTTGATAATATATTTATATGTCAAGATTTATTTTATTTTATGGTACAACAAAATAATTCTATTAATTTTCATTTAATAATTTATAACTTGTTTTAATTTTAATGTCGGAACATAGTAATATATCAACAGTTTTAATAATTTATTATCTATTTTAATATTTAATCATTTGCTTTAATTTAAATATAACTACGAATACTAATTTGATTTGTTATCACAGCACCGTTTGCATCATTTCATTTTGTTATTAAAGTTAGCATTATTTTTGTACTTAAAATGTTTGTGTTTTTTAAGAATTGTTAAAGTATTCTATAAAAGAAAAGATTTCAAAAAATGTTGGCTTTGTGATTGCTGACAAGAGTAATTTTTTACTTAAGAAAATGGGGGAAAAAATGTTGAAATATTCTCAAATTAATATAAAATGCATTTTTTTTAGTGAGTGAGTTAAAGTTGAGATTTAGAAGTTTGTAATCTAGACGTTAGAAAAATTGGTAAAAATTGGTGGATGAATGAACTTAGAAACGGATCTCAAGGGTTTCGTGGCGGCCTGTCAATCACGTTTACCAAAAAAGGCAAACTCCATGTGAGAGAAAGAGAACTTTATGCCAGAGTCATGATACCATGAAGATAAACCCCCGAGGGTTTACTTTTTTGTAAATAACCTTCTTAGAGATATAATTTTTATGTAAATATCTAAATTATCTTAAGTGCTTTTAATTAAAAATTGCTTCGTTTGGATTTGAAGTTGGGGGATTCATTACCTGGTGTCCACTTATAAGTTTTCTCTGTGAAAAGTCTAGATATTCGGTGATTTCCTTTTTAGGTTTAACACTCACGTAGTTTTTTTAAAACGCAGTGATACACTTTGGGCATAACGTGGCTGATATTTATAATAAATTTGGAATAGTATCCAATGATATATGTACATATGCAACAAGGAAAAATCAATTAAAAATGTATACAGATATTCCATGGGAAAACTGAAATGACATTTTTTGATTGCAGCAAGTTTATAAGTAAAATGAAAATTTACTATTTAATTAAATATTTGACACGTTTAAGTTTTCCCGTAAAAGTGATTATTCCGTGAAAAATATTACTTTAAAATAAGTTGATTCAAACTTTTTATTTGCCATTTGTGACTGATTTTAAATAAATTGTAATTTAATAGAATTAAGCAATTAAATTGGAGAAACATCGTGATATTAATGTGTTTAATTAAGGTACTTTCTATACAGAAATATTCAATCAAGTTTTATTTTAAAAAGTTGTTCGAAATTTTATACATAAAATACAAATTTTTTGAATCTACATGTATCTTTGTTTCCATATTTTTTTTATCTACATTCAATCTGCTTTCACCAGTAATGAGATTAATTTTTATAAAAAAAATAAGCTCAGTTTATAATTGATACTTCAGAGGTTTAATTTAAACATATTACGAAGAGAAAATTCACAATCTAGTTAGTAGACGATAAGAATGAAAGAAAAAAAAGAGGAATTAACAGGTTTATTATTTTTGCGTGTTGACTTATAGTCACACTTATTTTAGAGTTTTTCAGCAGAAGTTTCACTTTAACCCTCCCTCTCCTTCTGGGATTCATTTTCTTATATAAGTAAGGACATTATGAAACCCAGTTACCTTAACGATCTTTCATTTCCTTTGGGGTTTACCGTTCTAAAGATATCCTAGCAACCCTCTCTATCTTTGACCCTTCAGCATTTTTGTCAACAAAATTTTGCCTATTATCACAGTTTTTTTTAAAATCTATGTCACTTATACGTATTTTTTGGCGCAGCATGGCCAGATTTGTTCCAGCGTCATTTCCACTTTCATATGCTGTAAATTACTATTAATGTACCTTAACATTTTTATTTACTGTCAAATGGCAAAATCAGTATTTACCCTTCCGATTCATTTTCTGAACTTTCAATTGCCGACGATGTTGAGATTTCATTTGGATACAAATTTAGCAAACTACGTAACTTCTTAAAATAGTCATTAGTTGATTTAATGCACATTCTATCAGCTTTTAAATCTCAGCTTTTTTCATCACTATCCTACAGCCTTTGACAGAAATGATTAATAACAAAAAAAGTTATTTAGATTGTATATTTTTACATCTTTATCGATTCGAACAAATTTATTTTATGAAAGTACTAAATATTTGTTTAGTACTTTCTATTTAAGAATTTGAAATTTCCTGTTTTTAAAGAATATATAGAAGTATTTCAAGCATTCTGAGAAATCCTTTAAAAGAAATTAGGTAAGCTTAGCTTGGGCAACCAAGCTAAACTTACCAAAGAAACAAGAGCGACATTACTTCTAATAATGTTTTTTTTTATAGTAAGAAGTGTATTATTTCCGAATTTCGTTTACTTCAAACTGTGGTGGAATGAGAAAAACATCATCTGAGAGTTAGTATCTCGCTTCACTACGTTTCCACATGAACACTTTCACTTGATGAATTTTACGCTCAACAGCACGTTATTTATTCTCCACGACATTACTTGGTCCTCCAACATTCAAAGGGTTGGCTGCTAAACCTTACTTTGCATTGCAGTGAGCTTCATTGTTAAATTAACCTTACTCGTAAAATTACGAGTCTTACAGTTTTAAAGTTATAGTAAGTCAAACTCATACAAAATATGAACAAGAACAGACTTCTTTTATGGAACAGAATAATTCCAGATTTCAAAATTTAAAAAAAAAAAAAACACCTCGATTTGAGGTAAATAGGATATAGAAATACATTCAAATTTAAACTGAAATTTGCAAAAGTATGTAGATATTATTTTAAGTCTAAATAAACAAATTCCAAGTTACATCTGCAGAAAGCTACAATAATTGATGGTTATTCTTCTTTAAGAAGAAGTATAATTCTTAACATCAATCTCCTCTCTCGACTGTGAGCAAGAACACATTATGTTTAAAAAAAGAAATTGTCCTTTTCTGATCTTTGGATTATTGTCTAAAAATTTTCAGGTACTGAACGTGGAGTTTGTTGAAGAAATAGAACTGACAGAACAGAATAAAATCACTTACAAAGTAAAAGTAAGAGAGGACATCTCTCGCACCTTCTCTTTTAAAATAAATTCGAACTTGCGTAATTCAGAACAGAAAAAAAAATAGAATAAACAAGGAACGTTTACTAATAATATTTGAATAATAACGCGGTTTCATCACGCACACAGTTATATAATTATTAATGTTAATTAGACATAATTTTAAGATGTATATAAATTACAAATAATTTCTAATGAAAACCAAAATTAAAATTAATAAATATTATAATTGTTAAATTGAAAATATGATACAATTACAAAACAAAAACGTATTGCGAAATAAAATCGAAGTTACAAAACATTAAAATTAAATTTAGAAGATCTGTAATCATCTATAATTTAAGACATAAAAAGTTACAATGAAAAAAAGTAATTAAATTGTAGAAAGTTAAATATTACATAATGTTCAAAAATACATATTAAACTTGTAAAAAATTATGAATTAAAAAAAAATGTAAAACCAGTAATTCAAAAAAAAAAAATAAAGTACAATATAACAAAGCCTAACAAAGATCTGCAAAAAAAAAAAAAAACGATTTGAAACATTTAATTAAGATATTGAGATATATTAATTCTAAGCTATCTGAAACTTGGGACTGAGAGAAGTGTGTTCGGAGTAGAATTGCAGTTCCAACCTATCATGCTTCAGAGAATTATAATACCACAAATTATATAAATTTATATACAATATAAAATAATTATAAAAAAAAAAGTTAAAAACCTTTTACCACGTAAAAAAACACAAATGATGTACTTATGCCTTTCCTCCAAAATGTCACGATATACTTGTTACCACGAAAGTTTTCACCTCCAAATAATTTGATTCATTAATTGATTTTACGAAACAAAAATTATTTACTAAATTTACTTATCCTGCTAACTTAACAAAAAGATATTTATAAAAGATTTTATACCTAGAAGGAAATGATAAATAATATTAAAATATTTTTCCCTATAATGAATAAAATTCTTAATAATTAATATTCAAAAATTCGTAAAAATAGAAGTCCTAAGAATAAGTCGGCATCTAGTGAAAAAGTTTTTAGTTAAAAATTTTTTTTAAAAAGATTAACGGAACTAGGAGTTAGAAAAATATATAATTTATGTAAACTATTCCCATAAAAAGTAAATTATTATATATAAAAGCAGAATCCGAAAATATACTATATATATGTGTGTGTGTGTGTATCATAAATATTGGTGTAAATAAATAATCACGAGTCACGAAGTAATAATGAGAAATTATTTTTTTTAATAATTCCTCCAAAGGAGGTTCCTCCTTTAAGGTGC
Organism: Nephila pilipes; assembly: GCA_019974015.1. Lineage (NCBI taxonomy): Eukaryota > Metazoa > Arthropoda > Arachnida > Araneae > Nephilidae > Nephila > Nephila pilipes. The sequence goes on from BMAW01093225.1 coordinate 119,885, forward strand.
CTCCAAAGCATTCTAGTATCATATGTTGTAATATTTTCAGTAACCATCAGATATATAAGTTTATTAGATCCTTATTTATCTCGATTTATTGACAGTTGTTCTATGGGGATTAAGGTCTAAGGTATTTATTTTTTCTTTTTACTCGGTGATATACCGGAACATGTTAATTTATTGTCGATAATAATTCCAAAGTGCCTGACGTGATTAGAAATTCCAATGGTTTGATTGGTCATTTTAAAAAATTTGGAATCCTATTAAAAGGTATTACGCCTCCTATTTTAAGTATTTCTTTCTGGTACGCTGAAAATCATTGCTATTTTTTCCAAGAGAAATTCTTAGTTTTAAATTAAAATCATGAATAACTAGTCGGAATTAATTTGTATTAGTTTCTAAGTAACTCTTTGTAGTTTTGAATATGATCGTATACATATTACTTGAAAAAGTTCATAGAAAGGAAATGACGTTTTTAAAATTTAAAATTGGATTAGTATACATATGTACGATAATCCCTAAAATTACTGATGTTTTTTAGAGTTAATATATTCCATGTTAAAGGAATTATTTATGTAATAAATAATTCGATTCGGTAAGAATGTACTACAATTAAATGCTTGATATATCCGCTATTAATATTGAATGATTTCATTGCGTGTAGCAAAGTAGACCATTTAAAATTTTTAAACGTGGGAATTTATTGTCAGTTAAGACTAAAGAAACCTGATGGTTTTATTTAAAAATTTTGATCATTATAATCATTGGTTATCTGTTGCTGTTTCACTATACCTCCATTCGTGAAAACTCAATTGGAAATTAGACTACTACTATTAAGAATGAGGTACCTAGTTAGTCATTTTACAACAAATTCCTTCTCAATTTATTAGTAACTAATACTGGATTATAGTCTCTTTTTTCCATGAAAGACTTACAAAATTAATGAGAATTTTTCTTGTAATCAGTCAATGGAAAGTAAATGTATGGCGGACCATAAGGGTTTTAAAGATTTCATATTTTTTTCCCTTGTAGCATTTAATAATCATCTAATGATAAAGAAAATATATAAAAAATAATGTTTAATATTTTCTTGTAACGTTAAGACCCCCATCTACTGACCATTTTGGTATCGTGAACGTAATGTTAATCCTAAGGAATTTTGTACTACGGTCCTCAAATCTTTATTATTTTGACTATTTGAATGAAAATAAATGCATCATGAAAGAGTAAAAAATAATGAAGGTTTATGCAGAATTAAATTCCCCTTCCCTGATATTTAAAAATATTTTTACCACTATTTTAATGATTCGTTCGAGGGTTTAAAAGACCTTAAAAATTATTCTAAAATAATTTCAGAAATCGTAGAAAAAAATAACCCCCCCTCCCCGAAACCTTGTTTATTTTTTGATCTTTCGGATGTACTTTTTTGCATTTAAATAGATAAAATAGAAAATATTTGAGAACGGCAGTAGAAATTCCATAGGATTAACATCATGTTCACGAAATCAAAATGGCCGGTAGACGGGAGTCTTAAATGGAAAATTTCCTCGTTATCATTCAACGGAAAGGCAGTGTGAGGCATACCAAGACTTTCAAATGTTTCGCCTTTTTATTGCATTTAATAGGCATCGAATGTTAAAGATAATACAGTTTTAGACTTTGTTGTAATATTAATGTGAAACTATCCCGTAATCCATCTGCGGAAGGATAGTATCTAAGTATTCAAAGGCAAATATTCTGTAACGTTAATGCTTAAGAAAATATAGTGAAAAATACGAATATATTTTTAATCAAATGTATACGAACATTACGCTCCTATATATGTATTTACCATTTATACAAAGATACTATTATCCTAATACTGAAAGAGCTCACGGATTTTAAACTAGTAAATGTAATAATTCATACAAAACCGCATTGAATCAGCAAAGCATGTTCGCTATTATGTAAAAAAAAAAAATTGGAGTGGAAATTCTAAATAAAGTTGCCTAAGAGTGGTTCACTAAAAAGAGTGATCAAAATTCAATTACATAACTGAAGTTTGAAGTTATTTAAATAAATTATTTGCATTTAAGGATTAATCGCTATGTATTTTTCCAAGAATATTATCTGTAGTTGCCAACAATCTGTAGGCGAATGTTTGAATTATTCTCTTTGAACAAATCCATCTTTCTTCGCCATTATTTTTACGAATCTCAGGTATATTCTAAAAATTTATGTTAATATTTGGAGTTTACCATACAGAAAAAAAGTCCGTGGTGATTAATTATTTTTCTTTTATCGCAGCTTTTGTAATTAACCTTAAAATAAGAAAAACGCTATTGCTCATCAAATTGCTAAATGTATTCGCTATAACTGACGAGTCGCTTGATTTTCATTAGATTCCCATTCTTATAAACAACATGAGGTTTATTAGCGAAGGACTTCGTAATTCTGAACCTCTGGCAAGTGAAGAGGATGACACTTGAGCCGAAACACAATACTCTATATTTCCACACCATCCGAAAGTGAGGACATTAAGCCTCGTATTTCATTACAAATAATTAAAGCAATAGTTATTTTTTTTTTCAAGAAAAACATGTGGTTATTATAATTGAATGGGGACTCGTAAATATCTTTGTATTGTGAATTTTTGTTTGAAAAAATGTATATATACCTATAAAAAACATTTTCTTAGTCAATATCTTGTAAATGACAGTAAAGTAAATGAAACCAGTCAATCCTTCATAATACATCTTAAACATATTTCTTATTTGATAAATTTCACTACCCAGATAATGACATTTCTCTTATTCGACTTTTGTAAAAATATCTTATTTCATAAGCTTCTCAAATTTCACAAAAGTAAATAAAGAAGTGCAACATGAAAAAATATTTGAGTGTTATCGTTTGAGTTTAAGAAATTCTCTCCCTTCCCCCCATTTTTTATTTTTTTTAAAAAAAATCACTTTCTTATGTTGCTTTTATTCTTAACGCGTTTCGACACACAACTGGTTTGATTTTTCAGCTTTTTTTGCGCCATCCTATTCATTGAATCTCTGGTCGTAAACACCTCTTTCCTTTCTTCTTTAACTTCAGACATTTTCTCGTTTTCTTTTTTTTTTCCCTCTTTCTTTTTCACTTGTTTTGACTTTTTCGAAAGCTTTCGTAATCTAGCCGTGTTTGGTTTGTATTTTTAAATCACTTTTGCGATTTCTTATACTTTATTCGACGCGAAATTTTTGAAGTGCCGCATATTAAAAAGCATTTAATAATTCGAGTTATGTTTACTAGGTTGTACTCTTATGATTTAATGAAATTTGAAACATGAGAAGAAACTCTCTTAATTCATCCTTGCTGAAACTTCTTTTCGATTAATATTAAAAAGACACACCTATATATATATATATATATATATATATATATATATATATATATATATATATATATATATATATATATATATATATATATATATATATATATATATATATATATATATATATATATATATTATCAAAATCAGAAAATAAATAGTTCAAGCATAGGGCTATTCATACAAAAGGTCGTTTGATTTACTAAAACATGCATTCCATAGATGTTAAGTGATTATGGTAGCCTAACAATCACGGTAAAAAATTTGTTGACTACGATATTTAAATCAAGTCGTGTGTTCCAGGCCTCATTCCACAGTCTTGTGGCTGGAACTTATAAGCGTTAAAACTGTTAAGTTCGAATTCTTCAAGTTGGAAGCGATTGCCCGTGAAGCCTCAAGCATCAAACTTGTCATATGTTCCTTAAATTTTACAAGAAAAAAAATCACCTGCAAGAAAATTCCCCTGAAATTGTTGAAAACATTCACAAGTAAGCAAAACTGTCTACGTTAATCATTAATAATTATGAATCAGAAGAATCGTCTTCAGCTATGAACAATTATGATAAAATAATAATTTTATGCGTAAAAATAAAATCATTCGTTTCTCGCGAAATTTATGAAGAATTAATTTTAATTTAAAATATTTAGAGCAACAATTCTGTATTTCTTTACCAAACATATTTAATTGTGTTCTATACTCCTATTTTGGATGATATTTATTATGGTGTTTATTCCTACAATTTGAAAAAAGATCTTAAGTTGATTTCATAATTGTTTTATTAATTTTCTAACCCGGGGAATTTTCCAATAACATCAGTTTTCATCATTTCAAAAAAATTAGTTCTCTTTTCTTGCACATAAAACTACTAAATATATTAACACTTATCAAACGGAGTGAACCGTTTTCTTGTATATCGATTTTAACTCACTATGCAACTATAAATATATATAGCTTTCGTTTTTTTTTAAATGTATAATGGCAAGGTAAGAGGAACTGAAAATCATGTACTACTAAATCACTAAAATAATTATTTTTCCACAAAAGTTTGATAAGATAAATTACTCACTGAAATACACTGTCAAATGTATTTCAGTGACTATATCTATTTGTAAAACTAATAAGACTGCATTGATATAATGTGTCTATCTAATTTAAATGGACATGCAATTGGCTTTCATTATTTTAAAAGAATCTCCACCAAGGATAAAAAAGGATACAGTTATTACGATAAATCTTTTGAATGAATGATATGTCATATTGCGTCCTTCTGATTCTTCCTAATTAAAGAGGATTAAAACATTTCGAATTTATCGGAAAAGTTTAACATGGTAGATGTTCATCTGTACCCTGTAATTAATATTTTAATATGGAATACAAAAGCATAATTAAAGAAGTGAAAGAAATAGAAAGTAATTTATTCTTTTAAAACCTCTCTCTATTACTATGTTAAATAAATACATGTAAGCTTAATTTCATCCGCATTTCTAATAATGTAGACTTAGATAGGAAGCAATTTTGACGAAGAATATTTTAAAATCTAGTTCATAATGCACGGGTATCTAAAACCCGAATTTAAAATATTCTACCGTTTATAAATAGGAAATAAAATATTTTTTTTCATACAAGAGTATACTTATCAAATACAGAAGCTTTGCGTTAATGTAGGTTACGAATTTGAAAAGTGTGATGTCGTCTTCATCATTTCACGGTTAAAGTTTAACTAGTGAAGTAATCAAATGATAACCAAAATGCTATAATATGCTCATAAATATAGAATACCCTGGATAGAATCTGTTTTAATTAGTATTCATTATTTGTAAGAGAAAGTTTTTTTTTCCGATTTCGGGATTAAAGTAAATTTAATATATTTCTGAGATTTTGACAGAATTCTCGCATTGTTTAAACGTGTTAGGCCTAAGCATTCAATTCAAAATGCCATACTGGTAAGTATTTTTAGAATCAAAAGATGGAATAAACAGAAATTTCAAAATACATCTCTAAGATGTGTTACAGAAAAGAATAAGGTTTAAAAAAAATTTCTGTTAGATGTAAGGCTTTTAAGGGAAAAAACATTGAATGGTCCAAGATATGTTTGTATCAATCGCTTTGTCTCGTACTTGGCGTATTACAATTTTTTAGTTAATATTTTTGGCGCAGAGCCATTTTTACCAAGCTGAGCTACTTCTCATATTAAGTGAAAGCTAAAAACAAGTTTTTGCAGATTTAAACAAAATTTGTACATAACCAAAAAAAATATTATTTAAGATTTTGGTTTCTTGTATAATGTAAATAAATATTTATATATATAACTGCATTTCATACACAAAAATTACAATGTTTTTTAAGTTCTTCAAATAAATCTGAAATTACACTTTCTTCTTGCGAGAATGTAAAGGAAATCTATAAAATGTTGCAGAATTTAAAAGGTAGCTTAAAAATAATCAAAGTGATTATCTACAAAGTTTCGGATAACATTGAAGACATAGAAGGGTTTTGACCGAAAATATATTTTTGAAATCGATTATTTAGACAGGAATCCGATTTTTCATAAAATTAGCGAGAGGTTGAAAATTTCATAAAGATTAATAAAATCGTCAAAGGAAAATTATCAAACCCGTGAATCAAAGGCGCTTTGCTCGATTGTGAGAGAATTTGTCTTTTTAGTTGTTGCTTCTAGTTTGTAAGTTTTTTTTTTCAGCACAGCAGTTTTTATTCATTTACACTACATTGATTTGCTTTCGTAAGATTCCTCACTTCTTAATTGTGAAAATTAATCTGACTTTATGAAATGTTGCATACTACAAATATTTCTGTGAGTGACATTTAGGTTGCTATAAATCACCTGAATATTTTCACTAGAAAAACTTAGAAGACGCATTCAGACGAGACAAGGCAGGCTGAATTGTTAAGACAAAGATAGAATTTTGAAGAGGTGATTTAATAGAAAGTAAAATTGTTTCAAAGTTCTGTATAATTTATAATTTATTTACTTTTTTAGGTTTTTTACTGCGCAATAACCCTTTTTGGTCCACCTGAGCCCAAAATTCATTAATTTAGGGAGCCCCGAGTCTAGTCTAGACAAAATTCAGCAAATGTTTAGAAAACAGAAATGTAGGAATGGAATGAAAGAAGGATCACTAGAATATCCCTCCCAAAGATAGCAAACTCGACTGGAGTAAGGAAAGATCACTCGTATACCTAGAAAGTTTTAAATTCCTTACTTATTAATATAAGGTAAGCCTCTGAGAGGTACATAATTCGGATGGAACAGGAATATTTTCAGTACATATATTTGTAATAGTTCAGTTTTACTCTCTTTCTGTTTCCTTAAATGAGTCCAATATTTGAAATTATTTATCTTATTTTAGAATAAAATATAAATAAAAAAAATTTACACATTAACAAAATATTGTAACAGAAAATCATATTCTCAGGTTAGGATATCTGAGCGACTTACGACTTGAGTCGCTCAGAAGCCAATGCGGTTAAGTCCAGAAGCAAAAATTGAAAAAATTAATATTTTTTTAATGCATTACTTTTCAAATTTTAGATTTATTAATTTGATCAGTAAAGTATATAGTCTTTTTTCTAAGGATAAGTTCTTCAACAAAACACGATATTTATAGGATGTATAAATAAAAACGTAGGTATTTATTCCGACAGTGGCAGCATCTTAAAAATTTTAGGACGTATACCTTTTGGCCGCTAAGAGAAAATTTTTTTTTTATCTTTTTATTGCATTATTTCTTTGAGAAAAGGCAATGTGGTGGTTACAAAGCCATAAGCAATTACAAAGTTTATTATCAAATTTCTTTGCAGGAATTATTCTCTTATTTATACTTATTTTGATATTATTTACCTTGTATCTTTTTAGTTTTTCAACATTTCCAGACCTTTTAACGGGATTTTTGCAAAATTTCCTACCAACTTATCGGTCATTTGGATTATTTTTTACATTTCCGTTAACTGACAATGTATGTATCAATATCAATACTATTAACTTTTTTTTTTTGAATTAGGATAAAATAGTTCTAAGAAAAGTGTACACATCAACGAAATATTGTAACAGAAAATCATGTTCTCGGGTTAGGATATCTGAGTGACTTACGACGTGAATCGCTCAGAAGCCAATGCGGTTAAGTCCAGAAGCAAAAATTGAAAAAATTAATATTTTTTGAATGCATTACTTTTCAAATTTCACTGAGAGTGAGTTCTTCCCTTGACAGTTTTATTATATATATAAATATACCAACTCTTTTTTATACGGTAGATACGTTCCTCAGAAAACTGTGCAAAAAATTCGTCTAAAAATATATGCAACACATGGTAAATTTGGGAGTATATTCCACAATTTTAAAAAATCGTGTAAGATGAAAAAACTCTAAATACACTCTATAAAAAAAATGACGCACCAAGAAGGAGTTGTCCGATGGATACAAAAACTGGCAGATAGGAAAATTATCTACAGAATAGAAAATAATTAAAATTTCAGAAAAATTGAATGATATGTTTCAGAGTTACATTGTTACAAAGTAACGAGCTCAATAAGGTGTTGACTCACCCCTAACCTGGACGCAAGCAGCCACACGACGTCGTATAGAGAGATAAAGCTCCCTGATAGTCTCCTGCGGTATTTCTTGCCAAATTTGCTCCAATTGTCGGTCATCAACATTCCCTGGTAGATGTAGTCGCCTTTCCATCATATCCCAAAAATGCTCGATTGGAGAGAGATTTGGATGGCCAAGGAAGTGTTTGACAAGCTGTAAGACAATTCATAACAACACGTGCCGTATGTAGTATGGTATTACCTTGCAGAAAAATAAGACCAGGGTACTGTAAAAGGAACGGTAGCGAAACAGGTCTCAGGATGTCGTCGACGTACCGCTGTGCCTCTGATGACGACCAAAGGGGTCCAGCTGTCAAGGAAAATGGCACAAAAGATCATAACTCCTGGTTGAGGACCTGTGTGGCGTGCAATAGTGAAAGCATGATAGGCACCTTGCCCTGGGCATCTCCAGACACGTCTTCGATGGTCGTCAAGAAACAGTTGGAAGCGGAATTCGTTGCTAAACACTAAACGTCTCCAGTCAGCATCATTCCAAACTGATCGAGCCAAGCACCACTGTAATCGGCAGGCGTGAGTAGTAAGTGGCTTAGAGATCTGTACGAGAATAGATTTCGTTCTATCAGCCGTCTGTGAATGGTCATGGTGGACACTCGTGTGCGGGTCACAAGTCTGATGGTAGATAGCGATGAATCAGGTGATATGTTAGCTGATCTGACAATCACTTTGTTCTCCCGCTCTGCTGTGGCCCTGGGTTGACCGCTATCATCATGACGTTCAAATCTGCCGTTGTCCACTCATTATTGTCAGCATCGTTTCAACCCATATGACGAGCTATTCTCTGATTTGCTCAGCCTGCCTCTTTCAATCCAATGATACGACCCCTTTCAAACTCTGACAGTTGCTCGTAATGAGCTGGAATACTACGGCGAGGCATTTTTGCAGTCGTTGGAAGGTATCCTAAATCGGAATGCAACAGAAAATTCGACTATCAGATTGAGAATCGCTTCCTATATACACCTGCCGATTGCACAGTTCCGATGATCTTTAGCTTCCGCTATACGTTCATCGGACACCAAATTTTAATCAATTGCATATTCAGTCCAAATGTCTTTGCATTCGAACTGTTATTACAATTGGGCAACTCCTTCTTGGTGCGTCGTTTTTGTTTTGTTTTGTTGTAGAGTGTATTTTTCCATAAATGAGTGCAAGAAAATAATAATGAAATCCATATTACATATTTATAAAACAAAAACAATTCATTTTTAAAACAAAAAAAAAAAATTAAAATTAGTGTATAGTGAAAATTCAGTCTATAGGTACATACAACACACAAGTAAAAATTCAAATTGAAATTAGGAGTAAATCTAACTAACAACTATTCATCGCTTCTTGATTACAAGCGTGTATGTTTCTTACGAACTGGATCAAAATTACTATTAATGAGTAGATGCGTCAAATATGTCTAGAACAACTGTCGGTTTCGATACAAATGAAGAATTTCGTTCATTATTAACGGCCTCTGTAGGTTTTTTTAGTTTTTGGATAGTCTGTTAATAGCAGCTGTTTTTTTGGTTTCTCAAATTGCTGATATAATTCTTGATACACAAAACTTTAAGATTACGTTGAAAACTTAATGCACGCTCTGTGTCAGGATCATGAGTAAGAAAATGTTCTGTACTTGTAGCAAATTTCTAGTCCTCGAGAATTTAATCAGCCGTTAATAGCTGAAGTTCATCTTCGACTTCGTCATTATTGACTTCTTTAGTTATTACCATAAACTGTCATAATTTCGATCAAATCGTCCTCATTCAAAGAGCTTTCTAGCATCAATTCTTCGATGTGAACCGTTTGCATGTTCTTAAAACCTTCACCACCAATTGCTTTTGATAGAGTTATAATTTCAGAACACATAAATGATTTTTGTACTTCCACTTTTGACGCATACTGGTGAAAGCATTTAAGATCGATTGGTACAACTGTTTGATGGCAAAAGAAGCATGTGTAATACAATCCATAATCGTAAAATTTCTCCATTCTACCGCAATAGCCAAATTTCTTTCTTCCGCGCAATCTTAAATATATTTAAGCGATTGCTTTTTGTAATGCATTCTAAAAGTTGCTGTAATACCCTGATCGAGTGTCTGAATTTAAGTGATAAAAACAGTATTTAAATAAAAGGGAAATTTTTTTTTTGGAATTTGTGTTAGAACGAAAATTTAGTGTAAAAAGTGTAATGGAAAGCCAAGTAATTTCAAAATCGTGTAAAAAAAGAGTTGGGTATATATATATATATATATATATATATATATATATATATATATATATCCTTATAATAAATATATTTTTATTATTTTAAAAAAGTCACAGAGTTCTTAAAGATATTAAAAAAAAACATTTAACGTGATTGATAACACAATAATTTTCGCAAAGATTTTAAAGTAATATTTTTATGTTTCAATCAAAATTTAGATTTTTCAAATTAAAAGAAAGCACATGCATAAAACTCCCTAAAATTAGCATTTTTATCCAAGTCTGTTTTTCGAACAGTTCTAAATAGAGAAGTAAAAGTTTCAATTATTATGAATATATTGTTTTTCAGTGTTATCAACAGATATTGAAAGAAGAGAAATAATTTACTTTTTATTTCAAAATTATGAGTAAAAATATTGATAAAAAGTGGATTTATTAACGAAGACTTCTGAAATCATTGTACAACATGTTCAAAAGTTATGAAAAGGGCTGACTGACCTAGAGGAGAAAATGTAATGAGTAAATCCTTTAATAACTAAGAAGAATATTTTTTTATTCCATTAAACTTTTCAAAAATCAGAAAATATCAAGAAATGGACTTGACTGCTTTGGTTTCTGAACGATTCAAATTTCATGAAGAAAATTAATCAAATGTATAGTATAAAAGAAAGAAAAAAATGTCTTTAATTAGCATGATCCGTCTCAAACACTGAAGACATAGAAATCAAATATTTTGGACGTGAACTGATACCAATAGCTTCAATACGTACTTCATTATTTGTGAAAAATTTAATTTTATTGCAATTCTCAGAAATGAAACATTACGAAAAGTGGTTCATTTCATTTAATAGTGTCCAATTAGTATAATTTCTTACATTAAAGGAAAGTTTATAAATCTTACAGTTACGAAACACTAATTGATATAAATTGATTCATTAAATGCTTTAATGTTTAACGTATTCAATTCTAGTGCAATTCTCTACAACTCAGATTCTGTTGCCATTAAATTCCCAAAATGGAAAGCAGTAAAAAATAATTAAAACATCATATGAACAAAGAAATATTCTTACTTTCTATTTAATTTACTTATTTTTCAAAAATTATTTTCTTTTTCGAGGAAACAGAAAAAACAAAAATGAGAAAGAGAAGGTAGAAAGAGTTTCTAATAAAATTCTACTTTTAATAAAATGTATTGGATAGAGACTTCGAATTCTTTAATTGTTCCATTGTGGCTGTTCTTTGTTTTATTTCGCTAACTTTGAAAAGTTAATTTTTATTCAATTCATTACAAGGAAAATATTTGTTTCGGAAACAAAGCATCATTATTAGCAATTGACATAAATATATACTTCTTTCCCAATTAAAAATGAATATTTTTAAGCCTTAGTCTGAAATACCCTGAAATAGTTATTCATCTTCCGTGATATTTTATTAAATTTGAAAGAAAAAAAAAAGTCAAGTATTCTTATAACATTATTAAGAAGATTTGAAAGTGTATTTTTAAGTAAAAATTTATTTATTTTTTTTCTTCTGTTAAACATTTATTGTTTATCTTAGCTAAAAGGTAACCTGAGGCAGCTGTTCTCTAATTTCTTCTTACAATACCATTTGCTCATGACCTTAATCCTGATGGAGCTTTTGGTAATGACTATGAATTTAATGAATCTCTCAACAAAAGTCTCTTTTAATATTTTTTTTTTCACATGTGGCATTTTTGTTTGTTTATTTGTTGAATGTTTGCAGCTACCTATTTCTATCGAATAAAAGGCTCGCTTAATATTCCTCAGTTATTTTGTGCCATGTTCAGATGACGAAGTCAACACTTGAGCTAGAATTCTGCTATCCATACCCATGCCCCTCTTAAATGAGGATTTTAACATATTTAAATGGGACTTTAATTGAAAATTTTTTCTGAAATATTTAGTTTTAAAGATTTTAATTTTCAATAGATTTAAGTTCATTAACCTCTGCTACACAATGGTATTTGCAATAATAAGATCCAAAAATCAAACCCATTGGTACAATTATCCATTTGTTATGATTCCGTTAAACACTTATCTCGAATTCTTTGGAGATTTTACTAATGATATTAAAGTACTTTGAATGAAACAAAAATATCAACTGATAAGCAACCATTGCTTGATTTTTGAATCGATGATACCCTAAAAGCAACATGTGAGCTATTGGCGACAACATTTTTCGTTGCGACTTCTAACCACGCTAAAGTAATGAGGACGAAATTTAAACTAATACAGTAAGCTCCGGTGCGTTCTGGACTACGACCGTGCTCAATTATCGAGCGCCTGTATAGTTTTTATGGGAATATTAAGGATTAATTCCTCTAGATAAAAAATAAAGCGATTAAGACAAGCATTTCATGTGTTTTCACACATTCTGAACTTGTGCAGATGATATAAATATTCGACAAAGTATTTCGTCATTCTAGGGAACTTGCAAAATTACATTCAAACACTGAACTTTAATTTTATTGAATATTTTTGTAATGATGAGAAACACTACAAAAAAAGGGGGAAAAATAATAATTCAGTACAATGATAGTTAAAACAAATTATGACGAGCTACTTTTGTGACATGCTTACACTTATTAGTTTTATTAGCTTACTATTAGCCTGTTGGCTTTCGAAATCAGTACGCTGCACTTACTCGCAAATCTCGTTTCTTGTAATACAGTTATGATAAATTGGGTGAAAAGATGAACAGTGCCGTTACCTGGCGGTCAAGGTCAACAAATTTTCGAATATATACTAAAATAATATCCTAAAGTGAACGGTTCGATTGATGCTGGATTACAGAATGTGCAGAACTATTGAATGCTAGATAATAGAGGTTACTGTATTTCGCTTTTTTAATTTGTACCAAACATCACGTAAGAATTTTGAGGCTCAATTTTATTTATTGTACAACAGTTCCCATTGTTCCATGCAATGGGCATGACTGAAGCAGGAACCCGAGGTTTGAACTTGCCCAATCACTGCTATATTTTGTAATTCAACCGAAACACCGAAACTGCCCATTTAATTAAGGTTCTCCTTTTTTTTCTTTTACTTTTCTTGACAATGTTAACAAAATATGATAAGTAATTTCTTTTTTTTACAGAAGGAGAAAGTAAATGAGTTTAATTTTTTAAAAAAGAAATATTAGTGTTTTCTTTGCTTATGAAATTAGTACATGATATGCATTATAGCTTCAGTGTTACGTAACTCTAATGCAGAACTAGTTTAAGTTTATGCCTATTTTTAAATTTAGATTTACATATTAAACAATGTGAAGCCCACATGAATTCATATATTTAATCCTATCTTCGTCTCATGTTAAAGGAATCGAACTCGAGATCTAAATACTTTTACAGACAAGAAAATGCTTCCATATTAAGCTTAAATTCTAATTTTCCTAACAAATCTAAAAACATCATTTAAACACTATTTATTTTTATCTGAATCAGTCAATTTTTCCTGTGTACAATATGTTTCATATTTTGTCTGTTATTTCATAATGCCAATAGATTTTTAATGAGGCACGATGAAATAAAATATAATATACTTATGGAATGTTCCCAAATTTTAAGAAGACATAATGAATAAGAAAATAAATGTATGGATGTGGTACAGCTGAAAATATCTTATATTAGTGTTGGAACATTTTTCTGGTTGAAAATATGTTCTGTTTTTGAGTCCTATTCTTTAATAATAAGCGAAAACAGCCTTTAGTTAGACAGATTTATCTCTCAATAAAATAATGAAAAAACTGAATTTAGCAAAGAGCAAATTAAATTTCCCTACAAATTTAATAATCTAGAGAACATTTAGAGCTTCCTTTTTTAATTCTAATGTGCATTGCTCATTTTTAACAAAGACGTTTCTGTTTCGAGAATTCTCTATAAAAGAATGAACAAGAGAGGAAAAATTGAGTTCCAACTTAGTTACGGATTTACATTCACTTTTGATTGTTTCACATATGTTCTGTTTCTGTTGGTATATCAGCGAAAAAGAAAAGACAAAAATATATTAACCGTTGAAAATGACTTTCGAACTTAAATTTAAATCAGTATAATTGATTGAATTTGAAATTGCCTTTCAACTTGAATTATATTTGATACTGTTCATTACAATATCTAATCGTGTTTCATCATTCACTGTGAAGGATCATCTTCACGAAAATTAAATGCACTCTTTTTCATAATATCTTTTTTATTTGTGATGTTCATTTTATTTCTTTAGTTTCGTACGCTTGATGCTATTCTTTTTATGACCCATACTCATTTGATATATATTCGCTTTAATGCAGCATTTAATTTCGGTAAACAAATTTTTAATTTTTTTAAAAAAAAATTTAATTTTCTGGATCTCTGAATTGGATCCCATTATATTAAAATTTGTATAAATTAGAATTTTAAATTTTAAGAAAATCCAAAAAGTTAAACTCTATTTCTCTTTTATTTTGCCTTTTTGCAGAAATTAAATACAAAAATATCTTTAGAAGTAATTATGAATGGCCTTTATATATATATATATATATATATATACTGAAAATTTATGAAAGAATAATTTAAAATATTTAAAAAGACAAAAATCCAGAAAGAAATGTAACAATGAAAGAAAAATAAATGAAAATATGGAACCCAGCAAGTCAAAAAGCAATATCGGGCTGAGGACCGATTAAGCGGGGTTAAACTAGTTTAATGGTACCAACCTTCCCCCTTTGCGACTTGGTAGGCTGAATTAGGAAATGCAAATTGCAAAAGAGTTCATGATTAAAAGATGCAAACAAATTCAGCGATAAAACCTACAAAAATAAAATCTATAATTCCTGGTAGGCTGAATTGGGAAATCCAAATTACAAAAGAGTTCAATGATTAAAAAATGCAAAAAATTTCAATGATAAAATTTACAAAAAAAAAAATCTATAATTCTAAAATTATCAACAAATCAAAATATAAAAATTACTTACAAAATTCAAAGAAATGAAGATTCAAATTTGTGAGTAGTAAGACGGAATTGTCTTTAAGCTTCAAGATGTATATCACATACTCAAAATGAAAAAAATATAACACATCATCACCATATAAATTGAAAAAAGATTTAAATCATTGTTTGATTGGTAATAAAATGTAAAAGGATGCAAACAATCGGTTGGTAACAAGTTTTATGGTAAAGGAGTATAACGGTCCTGAGAGAGAGTAAAAATGTAAGCTGTGTAAATGTAAATAAATAAATAAATTCTTCACGGCTAGACCACTAACAAGCCGACTTTGTGGACCTATTGTATATATATATATATATATATATATATATATATATGGGGTGGGTAATGATCTCACATATAAGCAATTTTATTTTCGAATTCTTCACATTCTATAACTCATTAGTAAGGAGATCATCCTTACCTCCTCATTGCTGACACAATTCTAGAATATCCATTTATTTATGCGATCTTCGCGCTCACAAAATCTGTTGAATCAACTTTCACATTGAAATAAATCAATCGGAAATAATTCCTACTAGTCTAAAAGACGTCATCAAAATCCCTCAGAGTTGTTTCATCTTTTACCACGTGAGTTACTAAATGATTTGGATATAAGTAAAACTGTTCCATACTGTGGACTGGTATAATACTAATAATTACTTATCAAAAAATCACACTTCCGTGAATTACATTGTAAAATTCATGGTAACAAATCAAAAATCAAGAAATTCAGAAAGTCAACCGCATAATAAAAAGGTAAATCACGTAATCATCTTCATTTTAACTGTGAGCAACCAAATAAAACATAACTAAACATCCAAAATATCGTAAAACAATTAAAAATCTAAATAAAAAGAGGAATATTAATTAAACCAAAAATCAATCAAAAATGTAAGCATTTTAAAACAAAATGTAATATAAAATAATTACCAATGACACACACATATGTATATATATATATATATATATATATATATATGTGTGTGTGTGTGTGTGTGTGTGTGTGTGTGTGTGTGTGA
>BMAW01093225.1:136450-187038 GCA_019974015.1 Nephila pilipes
TATATATATATATATATATATATATATATATATATATATATATATATGGGGTGGGTAATGATCTCACATATAAGCAATTTTATTTTCGAATTCTTCACATTCTATAACTCATTAGTAAGGAGATCATCCTTACCTCCTCATTGCTGACACAATTCTAGATTATCCATTTATTTATGCGATCTTCGCGCTCACAAAATCTGTTGAATCAACTTTCACATTGTAATAAATCAGTCGGAAATAATTCCTACTAGTCTAAAAGACGTCATCAAAATCCCTCAGAGTTGTTTCATCTTTTACCACGTGAGTTACTAAATGATTTGGATATAAGTAAAACTGTTCCATACTGTGGACTGGTATAATACTAATAATTACTGATCAAAAAATCACACTTCCGTGAATTACATTGTAAAATTCATGGTAACAAATCAAAAATCAAGAAATTCAGAAAGTCAACCGCATAATAAAAAGGTAAACCACGTAATCATCTTCATTTTAACTGTGAGCAACCAAATAAAACATCCAAAATATCGTAAAACAATTAAAAATCTAAATAAAAAGAGGAATATTAATTAAACCAAAAACCAATCAAAAATGTAAGCATTTTAACACAAAATGTAATATAAAATAATTACCAATGACACACACGTATGTATATATATATATGTGTGTGTGTGTGTGTGTGTGATACCTGTAACGTTTTAATGAAATATGGAATTTAAATTTTGTATTGTTAAAGGCAATAAATGCATTTTGGTATCAGCTGAATTCTTTCTCACTGCAACTTCATACAAAACTGTCTTAAAGGCCTTTTTCCACAGTGTTATAATTAAACTGGATACACAATAAAAACATTTAACTATTTTTAATTTTAGTTTGCCGGCTAAATTTCTTGAGTATAATCGTTTTATGCCCTTATAAAAATCTGAAATATTCAAAGATAAAAAAAAATGTCTTGTACTTAAATAAATAATTTTTTTCCGTATTTCCACTTTTTTAGTAAAACCTAAACATTCAGACACAATTTGTATGCCAAAAAGCTTACGTTTCTATATGATTCTTACACCCTATTATTTACAAACTATAGAAAAAATAAATCTCGAATATGAAATCGTCATGAAATTATTAAAATATTTTTCTGAAGCAGCTTTTAAAATACAGTCGTCCTGAAAAAAATGAAGGAAATATTACCACTTTACTTATTGTTTGCCATTTTGACAAAAATTTCACAATGCATAAATAAGTAAATGTCGAATTTCGGAATTAAAAAAAAATCGTTTTAGCTATTCTTAATAGAAAAATACAGTTTAAAATATTAATTACATAACTTAAAAAGAAATTATTGAAGATTTTCGTACATCAAATTCTCAAAAAAAATTTAATACGTAAAAGAAAATAAATTAAAAAAAATTCGAAAATTGTAAAAATGATAATCAACATTGAAAACGAAACACTTACAAATTGTTTATTTTATGATCGAAATTCGCATAGGAAATAAAAAATATTCAAACGAAACAATTTTTCTTTTTCGCATCTAAAAACTAAATTTCTGAAATTAATGTGTGTTATCAGGAAACAAAAGATAGCTCCTTTTCTAGAGTAAATTTGTTTTAATGACTTTTTAAAGTCGTCCTGAAAAGTTATACTTCCCAGTTTTGTAAAATCACACTATCATTAATAATGACAAAATATATTACAGATAATTAAGACAATTATTAATGGTGAATTGTTAAATTAATGGTAATGTGCTGGGTCAGAAGTTACGAGTTCATCTAAATACTGACGAGTAATAATGATAGAATTTTTATCACAAATGAATGATTTGTGTATATAATTTTGTACTGAAAATCGACAACATTTTAAATAAAGGGAGTACAAAGCAAATATCATGCATATTTCATTTAATATTTGTAAAGTGCATTCTACTTTTTTTCAAACATAAAAATAAATTTTTGAAGTATGGTTAAATTATGGGTATGTGACTTTATCAAAAATAAAACTATTATTCTCTGAAATCCTATAATTCATTGTTCTAAAAATTAATAATTCGTATTTCCTTTAGTGAAATTTTTTCGCCTTAGTGTATGGGTTGCCTTTCCCATTTGTTCCCCATCATTTGTTTGCTCTTTCATTTGCACTGATTCAAAAAAAAAATTTCGCTATCCCAGAGGGTTGATATCTGAAAAAACTTTTAGAATGAATAATTTCAGGAGGAAAGGGTTGATAATTTACACAAAAAGACAAAGAGGAAAGCAGTGAACGATCATCGTAGTCGCAAGTTTTCATGAATAGTTATTCTTTTCAAGAATCGATAAAAGTTAGGTTAATATTGAAATAAAGCGACAATGTTTGCAAATAAAAAAAAATTATTTTTTCTCTGCACAAAGTCTATAAAATACAGGTTAATGAAAATTAGAACGACATAAATACGGCATTATTTCTGTTCAAAATTTCTATACAGGAAAATTAGGGTAACTATCTAAGACTCTAATTCTGTATTTTTTGATTGCATAGTTTACTTGATTAGTTTATTAACTTTTGATTGCATAGTTTTGTTGTCCACAGAGTCAATTATATACAACCACGGGTTAAAAGAACAATTTTAGCTATCTGAAAGATTTTGTTAGTGTACAATTTTTCGTCCGTAGATTTGCACACGAATTGCCCCGCCCTTCGAATTGAAGAATATTTAAAAATGTAGCTTGGAGATAGTTCTGCATCTGGGCGGTTCCTATATCCATTGTATGTCCTCACGCTTTCAATATCAATCTTCATTCCTCTAAATCGAGTTCCAAATCTTAAAAATTGCCAAATCTTTTTCTTTAATTTTGTATTTATGAAGATTCTTTTTAATGGGAGCATGTATCAGTTTATATTTTGTAATCGCATTCGAGTCAAGGGTTAAAAAAGGGCAAATATGAAAGCCTTTTTTTACAAGTGCTCGATATAACTTCCGTTAGTTACTCGTATAATGTCAATTTGATATGAAAATTCCTGCCAAACACATTGTAAAGTGTCAATAGTAGTTGAATGTACAGCAGCAGAAATCCGTTGTTTATGTTCCCATAAATTTGTGAATAATGGTGTTTCATACACTTTATGTTATACATACTCCTAAAAAAGAAGTCGCAGTTTTTGTTCACAGTATAAAACTTCCACATTTTTCTTTTGTATTTGTATATTACTTATTATTCTGTGGTGTTTATTTTTGAAAATAAAGAATTTCGAAATCGGATGATACATTTTGAATAATCCCCCCCACAGATATATATATATATATACCCTTTAATGCAAAGATATACAAACACAAAAATCTTTAAAAAAAAAAAAAAGAAATTCCAGAAAATTTCTACTATGTCGGAACGTTAAAGTAAGCTTGTATGCTTCACTATAAATGAATATTGAGAGAGAAAAATATTATAGTTTCAAGCTACATAAGATTCCCTTAAATTACATATGTTCAAAACAATTAATGAAATAATATATTTTACCATTATTTATAATGACCATTTTATATGGGTTTTGTTAGCGAGTAAAATATTTATAACAAATTTCTCTTCCCAATATCACTTAAATATTTTGCAAGAGATAATAAATCTTAAAATATTTTGGGGTAAATACAAGGTAATAGCTATCTTTTAGCTTAAGGAAGTAAAATTGTGTTAAAATGTGTTAAATAAATGTTCCTAAGCTTATTTACATAACCATCCCAAGATGTAGTTCTATCTTATAATAATAGAAGATGTAATTGTACCACCATGATCCAATTGTATAGGTATTACAAGATTTAATTGTGACTCTACAAAATCTAATATTACCCCAAAAATATTACATTTACAAAGTTATAAAATTATAAAAAGTTAAAAAAATTAATATTAGAAAACTACTTGAAAAATACACATTAACAAATGTCGCATTTATTAATCAAAGTATAATCAGATGTAAGTTAATAAGTAATATCCAGTATATTTATTATTTTAAAAATGCAAAACCATTTACTAGATACAGTTTTTTAACAAGTAAAATTCACGTGGGTAACATTATACGTGCATAAATATAGTGTTACTCATTATTTCTTTTTTAAAAAATCCACAGTTTTTTGAATGTTTGTTTGAAAATATAAACATTAAGCTAGTTTGTTTTGTTTCACTATCAAGAAGCTACAATTAAATCAATGAAAAAAGTAACATATTAATAATAATCTATAGAATGGAAAGGTTTTGAATTAACAATGATTATTCATATATTTATTGATGTAATTTATTGATTGGTTTTCAAAAAAGACCGAAGAAATCAAATATTTACTAACCAATTTTAAATATTATCATATTAAAATTTGTTTACTCGAAATTTGCCATGATTCTTCTTGTTAACTTTTCAAGATTTGGACATGATGTCTTGTAAGCATACGACTTCTTTCTTTTTTTATAGCGGAAAGAATTTCTTCAATTAGTCTTGACATGTGAGCTATGTTATTGCTTTTCATGCACTGAAACAATAAATTATGCTTCTGAAATAGCATACAATTTGTACGACACACATTTTAAATCAGGGGTGTTTTTGTCCTAATTAATATTGTATTTTATTCCATATAAATGAAAATATTAAACTTACGGTATTTACAGAGGGAAAGTAAAAACTGAAGTGAAGACGAATGTGATTATTTTGACCACAGTCTGTTGCAGAGGCCCCATAGGTTGCGAATAATAATATACCAAAAGGCACTATTTTTACAAAACTGTCAACAATCATAGGTATAGAAGAAAGTATTTACACCACACTCTAACAGTACAAAAATATTATTTAATAGCTACTTTAAGAATGATATTTCAGTCAAAGTATACCTTTTCACGCAGTAGTTTTAAAGGATTTGTAACTAATACCTTATTGCGCGTTTAAAAATATGAAGTGATTAAAAACTTTCTTCTATACCCAAACACTTGTGGTTTATATGCTAAATGAATGAACTATTTAAAATTGAAAAGATTCTTCTTATGTATCGTATCATGCAAGAAATGCCTACTTTTACATAATACTTAAAAATGCATTAGAGCTTTTTTAATATTTAGATTTGGGATAAAATCACTTCATTAAAAAACATTTTAACGCCACTTTACTACAAAGAATTAAAGGGAGAAAAGAATTTGTAACTAATCATAATCTCTCAGAAACCCGAAGTGAATTGTTTAAAACATCTCATGATAAAATATTACTTAAACTAAAAAGTTAAATATTTTTTTTCTAACATTCGGAATGTAAATCCTTTATTGTATATTTAGAATGACCCTTTAGAGAGAAATTAACTCTCCAACGAGAATCACTTCTTCAAATAATGAACTCCAGTTAATTGTTAATTCTTCTTCATCATACATCCAAATTTATTTTATACTAGAGAAAGGAAGTGCAAAAGAAGTCGGTCCAAGTGCGTAGATTTTTTTATTATATTTTTTATGTGCTTCTCTAAAGCTTAGGGTTTGTTTACCTTCTAAGTTGACCTCATTCAGTTGGTCAGTGATGCGTCAGCTCAATGTTCCTTTGAACTCTTTATTCTTCCGTTTCTTCAGTAGAGAATCTTCGGATGCTTTTATTTATTATTAGTTTCATTCTTTTAGAATGTGCGAAACGTAACCGGTTTTCATTGAAAGTGACATTGAAGCTAGATTAGCTTGTCTGAATGGTATTCGTACTACAGTGTAAAGTGCAACGGTTTTTCTACTTTATAGCACTTTAATTAATCAAATTCTTCTCCTTTTAACCTGAATCTTCATTTTTACAACACCTAATTTTTCAAGGGATTTACTTAGGCATATATTTGTTTATAAAAACTAATCATAACTATCAGAATTTTAAAAAAAACATACGAATTTAGGTAATTTTCGTTCTTTTATGTCAACTTTTAAAGGTTATTTGTTTTTATTTTAAAATAATTATTTAATTATTTTAACAATTTTAGGTTATTTAAAATACTATTTTTTAATTGATGAATGGGGGGGGGACTTATTATTCATCAATTGCATTTTAATAATATCTCTTTATTAACATTTTGAATTGTTACAACTCCGAGGAGCATTTGATATTTTTAGGTATAGCTGTATATATATATATATATATATAATGTTATTTATTTATAAAACCGATATTGTACATTATGTTGTACTTATGATCACATTATCTTAATGACTTTCCTCAGTAACAAAATACACTGTGTTAATGCACTCAACATCTTCTATGACCTTTTCTTCCTGTGATTAGAAAAGAAATTCATTTAGTAATCTTCTTCGCTTTTCATTAGAAATAGCTAAAAAATTTCTAAAAATAAATACTATTGAGTAATTTGATTTTTATTTTAACGGAATATAAAAGTGTATGTTATTCGTGATCTCGGAATTCCTTATGATAAATAAGTATCCTGAATTAATTGGCTATAACTTGATTTTAAAATAAAACAATCTATATCCAAATGATATAACATCATTATAGGATCCTTTATGTAAGTTTTTGGCATAAAAAGGGTTCCGAATTCTAAAGGCATAGCTACGAGTGTAATTCTAACTGTACCCATGGCAAAATCCTAATATTGTATTTACTTCTAACTTCAGAAAATTAACAGAAAAGTTAATAAAATAATTTTTGTTTTAATATCTAAATATATTTAAAAAAAAAAATTTGGCAAAGCGTTTCCAGTTTCAATCTCATTTTTGACTAGCAATAGAAGAAAACCTTCGTAAAATAATAAAATAATTTGTAATTAATAAGACTCATTTATTCTTCAATACATGTGAGCGAACATTAAATTTCTTCTTTTGTTGAAAATCTATTTATTTAACCTCGTTTAATTAAATTTTTTGAACTACTGTATTAAGTAAAAAATAAATTATATTTTAAAAGTTAATAACTTCAAAACTCTATAACCATGAAACACCTATCCTATAGTAATAAGTATGGAAATCAACAATAACTGCAAACGGCATTTTAAGCACTATTTAGGAGGGGGGGCACATTTCCATAAAATTCATCAAAAACTTTGACTGGAGATATCCCAGTAGCATCCAGTAACTTAAAACCCTTCACAGGAGGTTTTTTCATTTCTTTAGGGACATTGTACAGAATTTTCTAAAATCATTCCTTATGTAATTACTTTTTTTTATAATACTTCGTATTAGCAGGATTTTAAGTTATTTTTTTGGTCATTTCTCAGATTCCGGTAAAAATAATGCATACTTTTCCGAATAGATTTTCTTGAAAAACGTAAATAATTATCATGTGTATATTATTTATTAGTAGAGCAATAAGAGGAGTATAAGAAGCGAAAAACTCTTGTTGTATTCGTCGTAATGATCTACTAATAAATTATGTGTAATATTAGCAATTTTGTAAATAGTATTTTGTGTCTCATTTTTTTTCTCTCAAAAACCAATCAAGAAATTTTGAATAATTTCAGAAAAAGTGGTTTTGTGCATTACAAAATCTATAATAATCTCAGTATTATAGTTTTGAACAAGAAAATGTAAGAATTTAGTACTACGACGAAAGCGATTAAATTTTTTTTTTTCATTTAGAGGAGCAAAAAAATCTTAAAATGAATCCAGTGAATTAAAAATCCTTTGAAATTACGAAACATTTTTGCTTCATATTTCACGCCAAAATCTAAGAAATGCAATGTTTATTTTATTTATTTACTTGATTGATCGATTATTTTATTTTCCTACTTTATTTAATTAGTTTACTTCTTCAATAATTTTAATTTATGTAAACAATTCTTTTATTCGTAAAAATAAAACAAAATAATATAATAATTTTAAAATAAACTAATAAATAACTTTATAAATTTATTGAAACACATATAGGTATTTACAATTTACTTTGAAATATATTAATTTATTTGTTGGGCTCCATTGGGGTCTTTGAAGCACAATTTATGTATAAATAATTGAAATAACAAGATTTTTATAAACAAGACGGATCGTAGTCTTTCTTTGCATTTAAAATCTATTTTATTTATGCATTTCTTTTGAAACATGCATATTTATTTACATATTTATCTTGAAATTAATCAATTTTGAAGCATGTGTGTTTATCTACATATATATTTTGCAATATATCAATATATACATTTATTTGTAGGTCTCTAGTACTCTCTAAATCAGAATTAAAATGAGTGATGCGACGAGTCGTTTGTTACCATGGTTTGTTTCATACAGCTTTTGAAGTCTTAATTTGCACTTAAAAACATTTATAGAAACTTAGACGGTCTCGAGAATTCAATTACTACTTTACGACGCTTGTTACTCTTATGCAATAAATTAACGATTTATTTGAAGTGCATCGCTTGAATTGTATTTATTTAATTTACCTCATACAACTATCATAAACTCATTTGAACATAAAAATGAGTAAATTAAACTCATTTTTATGTTCAAATTTTGTATATTTGAACCGTGACCACCTGCATGGATAGCACATGATTTATTATCACAATCTCCAAAATTCTGCGCAAAGTTACGTGAAGATTTAGGGCACACTTACACAACCCTCGGGCTGATCAGGTTGTCTATGCATGCGGTCCAGCAACAACAAAACTAGAAATATTAAGAGATTGGTACTGAATAAATTATTATTAATATTAAGAACATAATTTTATAATGTTATTCATTTATAAAAGAGTAATTTTTGAGTTTTATACATTATTTAACGATGAGATTTTCATAAAATCATTTTCAAATTGTTGTAATTATTTCTCTGTCTGTATATCCATACTTAAAAGGAGGTAATATTACCTTAAAAGAAACAAAAACAAAATTAAATTTTTTAAAGATAGCCTTGAATCTTTTGACATCGATTTCAAAAGGATTGGGAATCTTCGGATTTGATACTCCTTCCTCTCTTTAATTCACACGCACAATCACGCATGATTCGCGAATTCATTCTATTCCTTTATATTAATATAACACAGAAATACACGTACTTCTTTCAAAATATCTCACTTGTAAATATATTCTAAATTATAATTATTTAATAACCGTAATATATAGGCTTTCTCAAGTTAAATTTTATTTGTTGAAGACGTGGGGAATAGCGTCTTATTTATTAATATGATAATCCTCTCTATTAAAGTGAATATTAACATATTTGTAGAAGATACATGAGTTGTTAATAGCATTAGCAACTAATGCTATATATAACTTTTAATATACATTGAAAATAGTAAACAAAATTCGAAGATCTAATCAGTTGTCACATGCCAGTTTATAGAAGAGATTTTTTTCGTATTATACTATGGATCTTCTGAAACTCTTCCATAAGCCTCATAAAGACCATGTACCCTTTGTTGAAACTAGAAAGAATAGAGAAGCCTCTGTGCGCCGTGCGAAACTCTCTCTAGATAAAATGCATTTAGTCTTCTCTTTTCCTATAAGAATGACAGTGGTAGATGTATAGACATTTAATAACGAAGGTTTATATTATACACTTTGTTATTTGCTTTGTGACATTGTAGAAATAAATTATCCTAGTGATGTCAAACAATCTTTTCATTGGGTGAAGTTAAATTTGGATTTAAGCAAGAACCACAATATGAAAATCGCCTGTATGACAGGTAAACGATATTTCCTTACTTCTGAATTGCGAATTCTAGTTCACATTCCTCGGTTAAGAATCCATTGCATTACAGTGATTTCATGAGCACAAAAGATGTTTGAATATGCCATATGTCAGGAATACTTAACCTTTCTTGTTCCATAGATACTTTTTGCTAATCAGGTGAAAGCCAGGCACTAGGGAATGGTTCCAAACGCCCCATGTGGTTTCTTATAAAAGTGACATCGTTTGAAAAGAGTTGACTTGAAGAGCAAATATACCAATATAACAAAGTGCTTATAGTGAATACCGTTCACGCAATACAGTCAATTAAAAGCATAATATATTAGGATTACATACGCCAGTTCAAAGAACTGCGTAGTTAACTGCTATTTTCCTTCGTCTAAATACTCCTTCCACCACTTCAAGCAAGAGACGTTCAATAAGTCCTTAGAAAATCTAAGAGATGTCACTCGTTGCATAGAAAATTGTTTTATAGTAAGCATCGTGACTCACTAGACAGCTGTCTCAGTTATTTCCATCACATGGTTTCACTTTTATTGTCGACTGAAGCAAGAAACTTGTATTCATTTACTCTTAACTTTGAACAGACACTGATCTATGTTTTGCTCCTCTGATGCGGGATCTCTTTCCGCTCGGTTTCGTCAGAACGGATTTTTAACTTATGAGCTATTAATTCCGCAATGATGACTTTGCTGACGATTGCGTTGAAGCCTGAAACTCCCCTGAACCGGTATTACGCTCGAAATGTATGCCATAGGTACTTCTACAATTATCCACGGTTGACCATCTAGGGCAGGAGTGACCAACTCGCGGCCCGCCCGTAGTTACTTTGTGGGCCACAGAGCTGGGTTATGTGAAAAAAAATTAAACTTTTATTGTATATATAAATATTTAAACTTTTATTGTAATATTGCTCTTGCGTGAGTGGAGTGATACAGTACTTACCTTACCTACAAACCTAATGGAGACAGTGCGGTTCTCATGGCTGCTAAATGACATTGAAATCGCTATTAATGGCTCAAAAGGAATTAAATTAGAGTGTTAGTGTATTAATTAACATAGTCTTCTAAAACAGAACTTTCTCTTTGTGGAATCATTTTTGCAGAATCAAAACTTTTTGCACCAAACAATAAATATTTTTTCCCTCAAATTATAGAAAAATGAACAAAAAAATAGGAAAAAGAAAACATGTTAAGAAAAGTACGAATTTATAAATGCAGTTACAAATAAAGATAATTATAATAAGCTCAAATTTTTATACATTTGTATTCCTCATAGCAAGAAATCTATAAAACAAAATTTTTACTCAATTCTATGCAACAATTCAAGAAATATTCAATTTTGAAATTACGACCAGGCATTGCTAAGTTTTAAGAGGCTATATTCTAGTTCATGGTTTTTAATTAGCGATCTATTTATTAAGGGGTATTATAAGCGGAGATCATCTAATGAATAGAGCATAAGAGCTTAAATAATTCCCTTAAATGTTTTCTTCGAATATTTCCAAAAAAAATAACGAAATTCAAATGAAATTTTAAACCTAGGCCATTTGGACCATTTTCCATCTAATTCTGAAAAATAAGTAAATAAAATAAAATAAAATTAATAAATAATAAAAGGAAAAATAAAATAAATAAAATTAAAAAATAATGAGGAATAATTAACAGTGATAGCATTAAATGAAAATATTCGAAGTTAATTAACAACGTTAATTAAGTTATTTATTTAATACACATTAACATCGCTATTTTAATTACTTTTAAGCCATTAACAGTAATTATTATTTTGTCTATCTACGATGAAAGTTTCAAAAGTAATAAAGGGTGTCACATTTTTTTTGACGATTGTTCATACAATACATGTACCGTGTGAGCGTGTGAGTTCCATTCCTCCTCCCCCAGCTCAAAAATAAATTCTCCTTTTTCTTTGAGCTGGGAGTTTGAATTTTCCCTTCGTTTCTAAAAATATTTCTTTTCCATATTTCTTTCCCACGTTTTAATTTATTGAAATCGTCTTAAATTAAAAAAAATCAGCTGTTAATAAACTAATAAAATGAAAATATTCAAATTTTCTTAAAGTAATAACTTCCAAAAATAAATTTACTCTTGATCTCATTTGTAAGCCACTCTATTAAAATTTTAAATAATTCCAGAAGTAGAGGGGGCTGTTATGGAGTCTTATGTGTCTGCTTATTTACTAAACGTAGATGCTTTGTTAATTCTTAATTTCAATAACAGATTGAGTGAACATTCTGTGCTCGTTTTAAAAAGTTGCAAACGAAGTAACCAATTGTTTTCTGTTTTAATAAATTATTTTTGTAGATAGTTACCATTGAAAAGATGATTAAGAGCACCACTTACGTTAATATCGATAAAAATTCAGAAGGTATTTGCGTAAAAAAAAATTTAATACTATCGTTTTATTCTTTTTCCATTACTCTCTCGTCTGTAGGTTATTCAAAAAATTTCCGTTCTTTGTTTGAAATTTTGACAAACTCCCTGAATTTTTCTATATTTTAATTTTGACAATTAAGTTCTAGTTAAATAAATATGATAATAATGATAAATGGTAGTTTTTATAAAACCATATGCGAATTTATAACATTTTATTACTATTATGAGATAAAAAGTGAAAAAAATGACACCATAATCAAACTACGATTTTATTTTGTCAGCCCAAATCTTTATTCCTATTTAGATGCATGCGGTTTATTTAAAATGAATAGAATACGTTAATGATTATTAATATTTTTTTCCACAATTTTTGTGCCATTCATTATTTTACATTTCACTGGACAGATTTTTTTTTTTCAATTTTTCGGTTTCATTTTTTCCTTTTATTTTCAAAATTACAGTTCATCTGTATGTGTGCTTTTTGTTGTAATAGCAAAAGGAGTTCTTAATATGCGTAAAATAATTTGTAATTGAATAATGCACATGCTGTACAATAGGGTATAGAAATTAATATAGAGTCAAGAGTGTCAGAGGCAAATTTAATAAAATTTAAAAAGCTCCTGCGGATGTGAAGAAATTTACTTCATATTTTAATTATTAAACAAAATTCACAGAATTTATGATTTTCCTTAATTTAAAGCTTAAAAAATTACATTTAATTAAGTTAAAGAATCAGGATAACTTTAAAAAAATTAAATTAAAAAATTATTTAATTTTTGTTATTATACATTCATTTTATTGTTATTATAGTAGCTCTTTTTGGAAATTTGAATTTTTTGATACATGTTAACAGCAATCTAGAATTAATAACAAATTGTATAAATACATTTTCTTTTTATGTATTTTATTATCACATGTCGTAAACTAAATTTATTCTGTTCCAAAATAAATTACTTATTCTTAAGATAAGAGCAAATTTCTATTTGCTTTTCACTTAATTTAAAAACGCAAAATATTCGGCAGCGTAATAGCATCTAATGAACTTATTCGCTATCATTAGTGAATTACCATTAATTAATCACCGTTAAAGCATATGGTTGATAAAAATAATGAATCTGTCCATTAATAAATTAATTTCAGTTGTTTTAAGAAAAAGGATTTGCAGAGTGAGGATTAATCGCTGTTGGGAAGAATTCCGCAGCTGAAAGATTGAAGTGTTAGCCATTTAATGATTGATTTAATGAGATTGATTAAGACTGCATTAAAGTACCTTATTTCTAAATGAAGAAAAGTCTCTTAAGTATTTTTGTTCATTATAGTTAATCAAAGCTGTTCTTTTGAAATATAAAGCCGACTCTTTATTTAAGCAGGTAAAATAAGGGAAATTAAAGGATCAAATATTTTTGAAATTTTTACAAAGAACTAAGTATTATCCGTTGAGAAAAACATTTTATTTTTAAACAAAAATAGCAAAGTATTGCAAATGTTTTTATTTCTAACATAATCATTATAACAAAATACAGGAATTCTAAGAAATAAATTTGCTGGAAGGATATGAAAGACTTCACAAACTATTCACAAGTTCTCAAGAAAATTTCACAAGCTATGTCTCAAATATTTCGGATATGTGAAAAGTATTTTTTAAAATGAGAAAACAACTCTTGCTCTATCGCAATATATATATATATATATATATATATATATATATATATATTACACATACACACACACACACACACACATATATATATATATATATATATATATACATATATTTGTAATGTTTCAATCAGTGTAATATAGAAGCCTTGTCAATGTAAATTTCCTCACATGTCTAATTTTTTAAATAATTACAATTTTTTATTTCAGAAAAATAAGTTAAAAATTTCGACAAAGATTGCTTAGCTATTTTATAAACATAGATTTTTTTTAAGAAATACGAGAAACGGAAATCTTCTGAACTTTCATTTAACTGGAAATAATGAAAAGTATGAGAAATTACAAAAATGTTCAACAAAAATTTCAGAAGGTGACATTAAATGATAATTATTGTGTATGTGAGATGATATTTAAAATCTTAAGGAATAATTTTATTTCCTGTTTTTCCAATAAGAGATCCATATTTTTTAAAAACTGTTATGCAGTTGAAAAAAATATAATACTTGCATCCGGTAAAAATGTTTGCAGTTAACAACACGAAAATACGTAGTTTAAAAAAAACTTTTTGGTTTCTTCTGTATACAAAATAAAATTTCTTCATATACGCTTTTTGAAAAATTTGGAATTTTTACATTTCGCCTTCTTCTAATTTTTACCTAATACTTTATTAAAATTTATTGCTATTACTCAAATGAGATAAATCACACAAAAATTCTAGGAAACAATCAGTATAATTTATGTAACTTTTTTGTCATCAACTATTAAATAACTTTTTCAGTGTCAGCAAAAATTTATGTAAATTTGTTTTCCGGAATTTTAGAATAACATATGAAAGGAAATCAATCGATATATAGAAATGATTTATAACTTTAAGTCGATATTTAAGCGAACATTAAATAAAAATCTGTTGTGTACTTTTAGGAGAGATCCGAACTTATTTTTAAAGCATTTTTTTATTCAGTTGAAAACACCAACTTGTGGTAACGTTATTCATCCATCCAGTTGCGCATAACGTGTATTTAGTCGCCAGCCGCAAAGCTCAGAGAAATCTGGGCCATGCGTTCCATGAACCAGAGCCTATTCTCTTTTATCGATTAAATAAAAATAAGCCAGACGTGCTTTAACGTTAAGTGAACTCACTTCCCAGTATCTTTGTCCTTGGTTTAAGTCTTTATTCTTAACTTCCAGCCAGTTTCTTTTACGTTAACCAAGAAGATGAAAGCTTTATTAAAAAGGTTATTCAAACTTTACTCTGAAAACTTAGTGTGAACGTGGTCGATTATTTTTCTATTAATAAAAAATAAAGTTCGCAAAAGCTAAGCATGTAAAAAGTATGAAAGTGGAGGACTTACCCAAACAAATTTTGATTCATTGAATGCATTATTATAACCTTATAAATGTAATAATACATGAAAGGTCAAACAGATAATACATTACCCATTAATTCTCGTTTACTTTTGCAAAAAAATTCAATATGATTTAAATTGACATCGAAAGAAAGTTATTAGAGAACTCCCTATTTTACGCACGCATCCTCCATATATATATATATATATATATATATATATATATATATATATAACGATTTGATTGTTGGACTGTTTCAACAACGCGCTTAGTAGCAACACGAGAGCTATTGGCGACGAATCTGGTAATTTTCAGCTAGAATCAAGTGAGGAGGACGATACTTGAGCTGTAATCTCCCTCTCCAAACCTCCACACCACGCCACACGCCAAAGGGATAACTTCGAGCATAGACATATTTAACGTAATCGGGCCAGCTTCCCGGCGTGTTTTTAATGACATCCGGACAAGAACCCACGACTTGATGAAACAACACCGGCCTCGAGTTCGTGACTTTAACCACTAGGCTTTCGCGGACATCATTAAGGCGACGAAGATGACGCAGGCACATTTGACAAAACAGATGCTAATTAGACAAAAACAGACGAAAATATTTATTATTTCAATTGAAAATAATTTTAATGATTGAATATTTTTTAGTAGTAAAATCAATATATGATATAATATTTGTGTAGGAAATTGTTCCATAGGAGGTTAAATGCACAACTGCAAAGTTAATGTTTTTAATGGATCAAATTTTGTCAAAAAATGAGCTATTAAAGATGGTCAGTGCAATTAAGAATGTTCAAATCGATTTTTGTGTATTTCATCTTAGTGGAAATATAGCGTAGGAAACGAAATTTCAAATAAGTAAAATTGTGATTCAGGATTAAGAAAAGCTACACTCAAAAGTTAAAAATAATGTTTCATATTATAACATTTTATGCCGCACGTGAACAACATAACATTAATCATAATTATAGAATATTCCTTTCTCCAGCATTAATTGGATCGACTTTTACCCAAAAGAGTGTTCGTGAGTACGACCAGTCTTTATAAAATTATATATTAATGAAGATGAAGCTCGGAAAAAGCATTAATTCATTAAATCACTAGTATATTTTAGTAAAACTGGTATAACATAAATTTGAAAGCTACTAGAGTCTGTTTCGGAGTAAATCTGACAGTTACCAGTACCTAAAAGCTTACATGATAAACAGACACAGGAACCTAAAAATGAACACAGCATCGAGAAAAAAAAATTCCTTACCCTATTTCAATAGAATGGCTATTCTAAAAAATCTGTACAACATTTCATAGCTTTAGCTACGCTATTTGGAGAGTTATTTAAATTTTCGCTAACAGAGTGCAAAGTCATTTCATTGACCTTCAGAACTTTATATAGCTTTTCTCAACTTTTTACAATTCTAACTAAATTCAGTTGTAATATCCTTGTTTATATTTTTCCAGTATACGCAACTGCTGGTTAGGGCTTTTTTTTAGCCACTCCAGTGTGACCCAAATGCAATTGTGCCCATGCATTTTTTGCAACCTCATTTGTATAACTACCTTAACACCCTTCATGGTTAATATGCACAATATAGTTTTTCCAGAGTTTTTACTCATTTCATTTTTGGTTCCCATCAAATCTCGCAGAAGTATTACTATAATTGAATATTTCACAATTTGAGTGCAATATCACGACTGGTTACTGATAGAATTCCTAATTGGTCAGTTTGAAATACGTATATTTGATCTACAAAATCCTTTTTAATTCTTTCTGGTGGAAATCTGGAACAAATATCTGCATTAGAATTATCCCCAGTTTTGCGAACTTTTATGTCATAATTAAATCTTTGTAAAATAATGAATAATATAGTAATCATGCACATTCAAAGCACTTATCTCAGCACTTTTCTATCATTAAAGGGCTTTGCACGTAAGAACTGCAAAGTAATTATTTATAGATCCCCCAGAATTCTCCAGAAAAATCCTGAACAGGAACAATATTTTTCCTGCGTCGTCAATTGACCTTGGTCTAATGAAAGATCAAGTTCACTTTAACTTTATGCATTTTAATGAAATCCATGACAGAAAACAAACATCACTGTAGAAACATACGAATAATAGGCAAGGTATGTGAGAGTCACAGTTGTTCAGGCACATTGTCTGTTGTAGTTATGCGCCCATCATCTATTGAAGAAGTCTGTAATTGGCTGCCATGAGAGGTAGTCAGCGTATGGAAATGAGAATCGCCCTCTAGGAGATGGCCCTTATGAAAATAAACACTGAATTGAGATCCATTCATAAGTGCTTTAATGCAATTCACGTTTTATCTGAAATGTATAAGAAGATGCAAAAGGATAGGGATACCGTCAAAAAAATGAATTTGCAAAAAAAAAAAAAAAAAATGGAAATTACCTTCTTTCGGAACGACCCCTTTGCAAGACCCTTTTTCTTCAAACTTTTATTATTTAACGTATGGCAATTGATGATACGTATAAGTAATATTTCTGAAGTTAAATAAAATTAGAAAAAAAAAAAAAAAAACATTATAAGATAAACTTTAGAGAGTAACGCGTTTTAAAGTTACTTTTCGGTTGTTACATAAGGGATTTTAACTTTCATTAATGTAGATCCGTTTTATTCACTGTATCGGTAGGACAAATCGATTTTTTTTAATATCAGAAATTATTAGAAACCAATAAGGTTAAAATTTATAAATTAATTAAATTTAAAGTATATGTGTTCAAAATCACATTAAAAACTTCAAACAAATTTGTCAAATTCTATCTTATTTTTGGTTACTTCATTTTGAAAAGTTTTTCTTTTTTCTTTCTTTTTTTTTTATCATCGATTCTATTTCTATTAGAGAGATTAAATTTATTTACTGAAGTTTGCTTATGTAAGTAAACAATGAGTTGAAAGTAAACTGCATTTCCCCCCCCCTAAAATAGCTACTTAAAATGGCGTTCTTGGGTGAAGTCAAGAAGAGAGACGGATGATTGAGATGTGCATCATTTCCTAAAAAGGAATAACGCTTAACACTACGGGAGCAGTAACAACTAGTAATACGATGGCTTAGAATAATTTCTAGTTTAGCGAATTATTTGATTGAAATTTCATTTCTAGCGATCCTTACCTATTTAAGTTGTTTATTTAATCTGTTTACTTCAAACTGGGGCTTATTTATGATTTACCTCTCAGGGATAATTACTATCTCAACGAATTATTTAGATGAAACTTGCTTGCTCTTACCACAGGTATAAAGTTATTTTAATTGTTCGGTTTACTTTGAATTTGGACTTGATTCCGTTTTACCACTCAAGCTAAAAACCTCTGATATAATTTAGTTGATAAATGAATTGTTTTATATTTTAATTGATTTTGTATGAGTTTTGTTTTCTATTAACTCTGGAACTTTTGATGTCGTAAAAAATAAGGTCGTAGCTCATGAGTTCACGATAAGAATTTTCAATTCATTTTGTAAATGATAATTCTTTCAAAATGCTTTGGATTTTGATTACAGTAAGAATTTAAACTCTTATTTATAGAATGTTGCGATAGAATAACGATTTTCTTACATGTAATAGTAGAATAGATAGTTATTTTTAAAACTATTATTCAGGTCAATGTAATCTATTGAAGACAGAAGAAACTTTTAGAGATTTAAATAATTATTATGAGTTACCCTTTTTTTAGCCGTAACCAAGCTGTTTTGATTGAAATCAAATTATACTGTAGTTTGGTTCGTTCCCCAATTGTACTCAATGTCAGGAAAATTTATTGAAAGGAAAACAAAAAAAATCAAGTAATATAAAATTTCATAGATCGAAGAATCTAACGATCA
Source organism: Nephila pilipes (assembly GCA_019974015.1). NCBI lineage: Eukaryota > Metazoa > Arthropoda > Arachnida > Araneae > Nephilidae > Nephila > Nephila pilipes. The sequence goes on from BMAW01093225.1 coordinate 155,294, forward strand.
GTTCAAATTGAATAAACTGGGATGAAAATGTAAGTAAAAAATAGGTAATCTTTATAAAAAATAAGGAATTTTAGGCAATGATCAAGTTACAAAAGAATAAATATAGAACCTCCGAATAAAATTTCAGTAAGAAGTTAACTGTCTTTTAAAAACAATTTTACTTATAATTTGAATTGTACAATTATTTTTCTGTTTTTTATTTAACAAAAGTTATTCTATCGTTTATTGACTAAATGAACAAAAGTACGAAACAATAAATTAATTTTTACAAATTTTTTTAGTTAAGAATGTCATGAATATTCCGTGATAATAATCACAGAAAAAATTTAGTTATCTCCAAATCATTTTTTAAAAATTATTCTTTCGAATTGTATAATTGGTTTTTATATTTTTATCAGAAAACATAATAGGATTAATACTCGTACATTCTAAACATTTTTTTTTCTATTTCAAATAATATTATATATTTAACTTAAGGATTAAATTTAAATTTGTTTTAATGTACCAATTGACGAATCGAAATATTTCCCCCTTAAAATTTTTTAATAACTTTAATACAATTATTAGCTAATAACATAGTAAAATCATGTTATGTTGGAAGCAAAATTATATTTATTTAGATTATTTGAAACTTGGTTATTGAAACTTGATTATTGAAAATTTTATAAGTATATATAAACATCCTTTAAAGTATATAATACTTCAGCTTCCTTATAAATGTCAGAACTTAAAAAATAATTGTGAATTAAAAAACACATATGCAACATGGCGCACACAAATATTAGTTTTATTACTGCCACACAAATATTAATTTTATTACTGCCACACAAATATTAGTTTTATTACTGCCACACAAATATTAGTTTTATTACTGCAACATAAATTTTATAGGTGAAAAATTGAAATAAATATGATTTTTGTTCTGATATAATTCGAAATAAATATTTTGTAATTTTGTTATTGGATAAGCCTCAATATTGTTCAGTAATATGTTTCAAAAACTTAATAACACCGGTAAAAAACGAGTTTTTTTAAACATGGGTTTCTTTCAAACTTAACACTTGGCGTAACATAATTTTTTATACCTTAACTTTATAAGAGTGAAAGGGAAAGTTGAATCAAATTTAATTTTTTGAATAATCTGTTTTAATCAATTAATTTTTATAATTTATAGTTAAATTATCGTATTGTCATCCGAAACAATCGTGTATAGAAAACTTCGACTCGATTGAGTGCTTTAAAATGTAAGAAAAAGGCTTTCAAAGTTTTGATCTAGACAAAGTTACAATGTGAATTAAAGAAAACCCATTAAAAACAAAACGGTACAGTAGTAATAAGTTAAAAAATCGTTGCACTTTTAAACCACAAACGTGTTTAAATATTTTTAAAAACAACCATTTAAGTACATCTATTATAAAAAGCAATTTTTTTTTTTGAAATTATCAAAAAAATTTCCGGATTATTTTAATACATATTTTTATAAGAATCTTTTTCAAATATGTCAGAATCATGCGTAACGATACAATTAAATTTTATTTATACTTACGTCATATCATTACTAACTAAATTATTAATTATATTCATAAATGAAGTTACTTTTTATACGAAATTAAACGAAGTCATAAACGTTTATTGCTTAAAATTTATGTTTACGAAGTTACTAAAACTTATTCTTGAACGCTCTGAAAAAATACTTTTTATTTGTTTGTAAATTTTTTTGGTGTAATGCATTATTTATTTTTATTTCATTCTGAAACGTTGAAAAAAGTCACTGTAAAAGATAAATATTTTAAAGTATATGCCGTTCTTTTAGAAAAATCTTGTAAAATAAGATACTATTGATTACTAAAATGCATTTCTCTAAATATTTAAGCCAAAATTTAGAGCAATGAAAAGTATCTTAATATTTTCCACCTCAAGAACTACAGTTGTGATCTTAATTTCCTATAGAATTCTCTAAAAAGCAATTGTACAGTTGTTTTGTTGTATTTTCAAAGTTCATGTATTAATCGGAAAAAAAGAAATAATTAAAGTTGATGTTTTGAATACTTTAGAATTCTTCATTATCGTGTGTCTCACTTTTGTGCGATTTTTTAAATTTTTTTACTCATAAAAACGAGTGTTCTTCAATATTAAAGTATTTTTAATATATTGAAGCTAGTAACATTATTTTAATATAACAATTGAAGCTAGTTTTAATAAATTGAAGCTAGTAGAGGTTTAAATGTGACCATTGATATTCGGTTTAGAAATTCAGCTGTGTCTCTGTTTCTTCTTTCACTTACGTTTATTCTGCCTTAAATTGCCCTTTACTCAGAAAAATATCTGGAATATTTTTTCTGAATAAATCCCGAAACAGTATTTCCTTTTAAAATGAAATGAAACTTCAAAGTCTTCGCTTTAATTTTACAATTTTCTAGAATTACATGTAAGATTTTATTCAACCATTTTCAAATTACTTCTACCATAGAACGAGGCACCATTAATTTCTTTATTTAAAAAAACCACAACTAATAACTTTAAAAACCGTACATGGTTTTATTAATATTAATCTTTTGAATTTTTTTGAAGTTCCCTCGTATTTTTATCGGTTTGAATAATCAGTATTTTCTTTTCTTTTACCTGTTCTATTATTTATTCTATACAAACAGATTTAAAATCAAGTATATGGTTGAGTACACGGTTTTGTTGCGAATAATAATTTGAATTCATGTGAAGTTCCTTCTTATTTTTATCGCTTCATTCTGGCTGATTTAATTTTGTCTAATAAATTCCAGTTTGTTCCAGAGAAGTCCATATTCATTTTCTCAATTTCCCGAAATCAGTTATACAAATAGGTAAAGAAAGGAAATGAATTGTGTCTTCTGGTTTTAATTTACAATGATCTGATCACAGTCATTTGATACGAGAGATTAAATAAGCGAAGAATAAGTTGAGTTTTTACACAGGAAGATTTAATTTAGTTTAGTTTTTTATTAACGTCGCACTAGAAGCAACACGAGGGCTATTGGCGAAGGACCTCGTAATTTTGAACCACGGTCAAGTGACGAGGACGACACCTGAGCTGGCACCCCCTCTCCTAACATCCACGCCAACGGGAGGACTTTGGGTCCCGAACAGATTTAACGTGCATCAGCCCCGGCTACACGGCAGGTCTTTGGCGGCCAAGGATCGGACCCACGACTGAACGAAAACCGCCGGCCGCTAGTCCACGACCTTGACCACCGCGGCCCTTTACACAGGAAGAAGGAGATATATTTTTATACCCTCCTTCAGGTTTTGTAGGGTTTCGTTTACAAATTTTCTCAGATATTTATACTTAATTCAAGAAACATTCGGATAATCTTCACCCTTTGTTTGAGCTGAGAAATGGTGGGGTATATTAACTAGTGATCAAACATATAACTGCTTTGAGACATAGTACAAATACTTTAATTTATCTGTAATCTATCAAAGCTGAATTTAAGAAACTTTCAAGGAAATATATTGCCTGAAACTCGCAAAATGTTTTTAAAAAAAATAACAGTTGTGAATTTTAGTTTCAATATTTTCTCACTTTAACTGATTAATATATAAATTTCATGTACATTAAAATCATTATATATGAAATTCAATGAGCATGCCTATATAAAAATACAATAAAATGCACATAAAATCATCACTTTATTCAGATATCATGTTCAGTGAATTTTGGGAAGTTATCAGTTGTTCTAAGATTTAATATTGATAAAAAAGATATAATATTCTCTAGAATCCATTCAAAAAGTTCACTTGGTGACGTATGTTATTTAAGTATTGATTAGCTGATTTAAATTAGAGTAGCTCTACTTAAAGGATGATGACGATGGATATTTGTATCAAAAAGCCATCTAGGTAGGATTTTGAATTGATTGATTATTTCTGAACCTCACATTTAGAGCTAATTCGAGGACTACTGGCGACAGACCTGGAGAATGTGAGCCTCGGTGAAGTGACAAGAGTGAGACCTCCTTTTATTGTAGAAACTTTCATATCACACTAACGGGAGGACTTGCAGCCTCGACCTCAAACTCGCTACATAACTGTTCTTTAAATGGCAGCAGGACTCGAACGTACGATTCGACGGAAACCACATTATCCCGAGTTCGTGACCTTGCCCACTCAGCTACCATGATCACCAAAAAAATGACGATAAAAACTCAAGTGATTTCCACATTTTACCAAGGTTATGAAGACAAGAAGACTAGAAGATACAAGACTATGAAGGCTTTGTGAATTTAATGTGTGACAACCTCACAACGATTTTTGGTGGAATCAGGACTCGATCATGAAACTAGTGTTACTAACTCGGCAAGTGTAGTGTCCCCCTGTAGATAGAAAATATATCCTAATAATAATTATTATTATCCAGTTTGCAAGGCTCAGCACATTACTGCATTACAATCAGGAATTTTTTTTAAAAATATCTATTCATTATTTATTAATCAAAACCACACATTTGTCAGCAATCTATAAGAGCTGTTAAAATATTAAGTTACTATAAGAAAATTCTTAATAAGTATTCATCTCTGTCCACACACACAATTTATTTATTAATTATCTAACACATTTTTATCAGTTTACAATGCCCATCAAAATGTAACATTTAATTCTGTAAAAATTATGTTATATTAAGTTACGATTATTAAATGCCTTGTTTAATTGAATAGGACGTTAATGATTTTAAAAGTATGCTCTAAATACGTTTAAATAAAGCTTAAATATTCAGATTTAATTTAATTAAAATCTGATCGCATTTATAATTATTTCAATCCTCCTACTCATAACGATGGGCAAAATCTATGCATTTTCAGTTACGGTAAGAAATTTAAATATGGCCATGAATACTAAATAGGTTCTTGATTAATTTAAAGTATTTTTACCTCCCCAAAAGTCATAATCAGAGAACCAGAAAATTTTTCCCAAGTATGTTCTTTTTCTAAAATTATGATGAAAAAGGATTCACACCAATTCAATAAAACTCACTCTAGTGTTAGGAGGAAATATTAAAGCACCTTATGAGTAAAAAAATCTACTTGGAGTTAATTAGTATCAGAAGACCAGTAATGATTCCAGAATACCAGTGAAAAGTGCTTAGAGCTTGGAAAAAAATGTTTCCAGCGCAAATTTTTTAAATATTTCACTAGAAGCTTGTGATAATAGATTCATTAAAACTGCCAGGACTAACGTCCATAAAAACAGCATGTTATTTAATGAGGAGTATTTTTTCCTCTAAGCATTTTTATCCCCATTGGCAAAACAATTTTTTTGGGGGAAATTTTTTGTTATCATCTATTTTGGGTAATTTTCTAGGGATGATCTTTATCAAAAATACCATCTGGCGTTTTATTGGTAACTGAAATTTTTGACAGATGTGATTCGTAGATTTCGAATTGCAGAAATAAATATAAAATACACAATTTATTCAGTATATAGTAGAGGTGTAAAGACACTTATACCAATAAGTATACGCAATAAAATACACACATATATACTCACATACGTACGTATACGAAGTTTTTTTTTTTTTTTTTTAAATAAGATCCGTTTTTTAATAAGATGAAAAATAATGTACATATCAATTAAATAAATATATATTCCTATGTTCTACATATTTTTATCTACTTTTTTAGATAATTTCAATTTTTTTTTCAAGCATTTGTCATACCGCTCAAAAATATTTTAAACTCCGACGTCATAGAAATCTGCAACATGCAAAGAAACCCAATTCATGACTGTCTTTTTTTCACTTCGTCGTCGTTGAGTAGTTCACCATCAATGAACTCCTTTAAGCACCGAAACAAATGAAAATCACTGAATGCAAGAGCTGGACTGTAAAGCGGATGATCAAATTCTTCTCATCCAAAAGCCCTTATTAGACCTTGTGTTTGTGCAGAATCATTCATACTCATTTTCGAACTTTATTCTCATTGATAACTTTATTACAGTAAGCAATAAATTTGATTGTGAATTTCCCCTGGGGGCAAGTTTATTATACTCAAAAGTCGAATTCTGTGGGCAATTCAATTTTCTTGAACATTAAAATCCTCCAAGCGTTTTAATTTTTTCTGAAAAGCTGTGCCTAAAACAATCCACTTAAGCACAGCTACCAGTCGCGAAAACATTTCTCGTTCCTTTTCGAAAAAGCAGATTATTCGTTCAGAAAATATACGTTTGAACCGTTTTTGATGAGTTCATGGTCAAATGGAATAATTCATTTGGTCGCTTCTTGAAGATGAATAGGACGGAATTATACGTTCATAACACTTAGAGAGTTAAACTTTTACAGCGCACAGACGGTTGCAAATGGTGTCTAAACGTACGCAAAGCATGCTGATAGCAGACTCGCATGCGCACTGCTTCGATCGCGTGTCATTCTCACTCTCATTCACAAACGGTTCTTATTTAAAAATAATTCATATATATATATATATATATGTTGCCTTACTGTTGCGCTCTTGTAGTGCAAGACATCCATACAACACGGTGTTTCGATCTAATAGGATAAGAAAACTGCGGAAACCTTCATACAACATTGTAATTCTATAGCACTAAACATGATTTTGTAAAGAAAACCGAACTATAGTGGCTGTCACAGGACACATTCTGCAATGGTTTTTTTTTTTATGTGTGTGACACGACTCGGAAATATCAAAACATATTCTAAAAAAAAGAGTATTAAAAATAATTTTTACCACATCATCAGAGAGAAAATGAAAACGTAAACGAAGATGGTGAGGTGCGAGTCAGTAAAGTTTTTTTTTCTTGTATTATATTCATTTGGTCACACATCTGTATGACAGTGACTTTACGTGAAAAAGTATAAACAAATTATTAAAAAGAATAAAGTGCGGTGAAATATCTCGTATCGTATCGACCTGTTGTAAAAGGTGATTGCAGTGATCGCAGTCGAGGACCTGCGGAGGGAAAGCCCTTTTTGTTTCTTTTTTATCTTTGTGATCTGGAGACAGTATAAGTCCAGCCACGTCGTGTTAAAGAATGAGTTTTTGTCTTTCAGTCTAATTTTTGGAAAATTAAATTTCAGTCCTGAATCTTTCCTGATAAAAATAAAAAACTGTGTTTAAGAGGAAATTTATTTCTTTTGAAGTTTTAAAAGAAGAAAATGGAATCTCACATTGCAAGAAGTCTTTATTGTAAAGCAACAATCTGGACTATTAAATAAAATGAAAAAGAAATAAAAAGTGAAGTCACTTTAATTGAAAATAATGCGGTGGTTTCTTTTCATTACTCACATACACACACACGTGTGTGTATGTATGTATGCATGTGTGTGCGTATTAAAACTTTTTTGTATTTTTATGTATTTGAATTATATAACGGATGTTAATGTGGAGAACTTTCATATGTATATTATTCAATGAAACCGAGCTAGTTGGCAATAGCATTACACCCTGTATCTCTTGAGTCTTCTGAACTGTGTGGGGGCGAGTAGTGTCTTGTGTATTACTTAAGATATATTGGAAACGATTAAATCGCTTTGTTGTTGGCTATAAGAGTCATTAATTTCTTCCGTACAAAATTGTAGTTAATAGTATATATCTTCAATAAATAATTAGTAGATAAAAAAACTGACCGAGAAAATTACTTTAAGAGGAGGCAATAATCAGAATAAATATGAGTTGTCCTTAATGTCGCTAAAACACCACTGAATCATCATCGTCACATTTCAGCAACGACAGGTAAATTTTCCTATATGATTCTGTAGATTTCGGTTATTATTTGGTTTAATTATTGTTTGAATTTTTACCCAAGGCATAACTGGGAGAGACATACTAAAAATTAATTTTTTCTAAAATTCAAATAAAATATGTCACAAACTATATGCGTTTAAATTACAAAAAAAAAATAAATCTTTGCTTGAAGGAATAAACAATCAACTAAACAGTAGCGGAAAAATAAATGCACGTTACAATTCAATGAATATACCTATTAATAATTAATTTTAAATACGGGCTATATACATATCAGATTAAATTTTTATCAGGTACGACAAGAGAAAGTGTAATTAATTATATTTTTGTTAACTGCAGAAATTCAATTTATAAATCTCTTCTTTTGATTGACTATGAAAGAAATTTAAAATATCAATACTAGAAGATGCAGTTCACTTCATTTGTTAGCTTATTCTCATTAATTAATTTCCAAAAACGAAAGTGGGTTCTTGGGATTAATTAGTTGTTACTTTACTTAGAAGTAACTCGAGAGCTGTTGGTGAAGGACATCTTAATTTTGAATCAAGGTTAAGTGAAAAGGCCGACGCCTAAGCGGGTACCCTACTCTCCACACATCCACACTGCGCCATGTGAGAACATTGAGTCCCAACAGATTTAATGCAGATCAGCCTCGCTATACTACTGGTAATCATTCAGACCTCGAACACGGGATTCGACTAATCAACGCCGGTCATAAGATCATGGCAATGTCGCTCGTTTCAGCGACCGTTATTGGGTTTTTTGGAAGAAAAGTATTATATTGAAAATCTTGCAAATGAAACGATATAAAATAGAACGAATCTTACGACTAGAATTCATTTAATGTTTCAATTCTACTGTAGCCTGCACATATACATTTTGAAGCTGATGGGTCACGAGTTCGAATGCCACATATACCGTAAACTAAATCAATGAAATTCAAATCAGTTGCAGGATAAAAAAAAAAGGCTGTGATTTATTGACAGGACCCCAAGTGCAATGTTAATGAATAAGCAAATAATTAACAAGAAACCTGTGATTCATTATTTTTTTTTCTAATGGAGATAATGTCAATATGCTAAGAAATTTCATGAAATACATTTAACATAGCCTGAAAGCAATGTCGTAATTCCCGAAGTGTCGGTATTCAGCTTATGTTAATTTATAACACAAAGTTGATATTATTTTTCATGTATTATTCATTAATAAAAGATGCATTAATTAACGCTACTTGAATGATTATTCTAACGAAGTTCATTCCTTTATACACGTTGATTACAAAAAAATTAATTAATCATAAACTATATCACTTCATAATTTATATTTGTTCTTCACTAAAGCATTTGCACGTTTATTTACAGGCACTTACTTATGAAAGGGGTTATGAATGCAGAAATAACAACTAAAGTGATTTATGACGGTTAAGCAAAAATGCATATAAATAATAACTATTTGCTTCGAAAGCGTTTCTAAAAAGTCATAAGAAGTTTCTTTATTATTAAAATGATGTTTCGGTAAATATACGTACAATCACTGAAATAATTAGAGGGAAATAATACACCTGAAAGTAATTAAATGAAATACTTTACAAGAAATAGCTAATTGAGTTGCAATTTCGTTCTGCTACAATATGCTGCAACAATTTACTAGTTAAAAGAAGAAAATGACAGGAACCCTTCATTACGTTAACTACAGCATCGTTTGTTTTCTAAAAGAATCGAGAATAAATCTAGCTTATGCTGCATTAAATATATTTTTTACTATACGAAGACGATTCAAAAATTCCCGATTTAGGAACGGGCAATCACCCATTGATTTTCTTGCTCTTTACGAAGATTTCCCCGAATAAAAAGCCCTTCGCATTATAAAATATGCTCGCAATACCTTTTCCGATTAATGAGACCATCTTCGTCTTCTTTGGAGGAGATTCATCAGAAGCAATCCCGTGTTTAGATACTTGCTTGATTTTCGGCGTCTAATCTAGATCTCCACGACGGTGACAACTCTACGTAAAATGACGCGGCACCAATCCTATTGTGATTTGGTAGCCAAATCACAATTTGATTGGTGCTGTGGCAGGTAATCTGAAATAACCAGTAAATCAATGTTAAACTTGTATCGGTGTCGTTTAATAGATGGGAGGCCACAATGGTAACACCAACTTACCTTTGAACATCATCTTTCCTTTGAATCACCCGCTTATAATGAAACGAATATTTGAGAGATAAAATATACAAAACTGTTTTTGTTAGTTCTATGCTTTATTATGAATTATTCCGGTTCGGATTACACGTTTCGTTTTCCTTGTCATTTGTGTTAGGAATAATTTTGGTAAAAGTACGTTCGAGATCGATTTTTTTTTTTTTGCACATAAATGGCTACCCTTCTTAAAAATAACCATTTTGAATTTTTTTTATTAATCCATATATTTTACATTCATAAAATAAAAGAATTAAATAGCTTATTTATGAAATATACACATCTCATAAATGCATTTTTCTCATATTTTAAAATACTACTCAATATATCTAAAATATTATACTTTAATTCACTAATATAGTATTTCCAAGTTAACATGTTAATTCTTGCTTACATTGTGCAATTTAAATAAATACAGGGCACGTAATAGTTATATTGTTATACGTGTATGGTTATTATACTATGCATATAATTATTACGTTTAACTATTATAAATACATTAGTACAATAAAATGCGTTATTTTGTATATCCGTGAGAGAGAGAAATAAATATCTTAACAGTATACAGTATTTAATACATAAAATAATCTGGTGGGATGCACAAAAAGTTTTCTTCGTTTTTATAAAATTATATACGGTAAAAAATCGAACTTTCTACTTTATTATTTTTTTTATGTTTTTAATAAATTTGTGAAATATAATCAGGTGCATTTTTTTATGTCCAGAGATGGGAAACCCTTTTAAGGTAGCCAGATGCATTAATTATTCGTGATCTAATTATACAACAGTAAACTCTACCTAAAACCTAATAAGAGTGCATTCAATCAACTTCAATTAGCCGTATACAAAAAGGCGCATTATTTTTTAAAAAAATCTTTCTGTCATAGAAATATATCTCGAACTCTTCCTTAATTTTAACAAATCCTAAACTAATAATTTAAAACTTTTGTGTTTCATGAACCTCTTTATCATTAATTAAATGGCTGTAGACCCCCTTCCTCTGATGTATTACTACTTTCACGCACGTCTTTCAGTATGATTATGTATAACAAACATTTAGGGTAAAATAAAATGACGATGGAAATCAATCAGTTCTATGGACACAGTAAATTAATTTAGTAATACTTATACTTCTGTCTTAACATGCTAATATGAATGCAAAAATGCAGTTTATATACATAAAAATTCAATCAACATGCCTTCTATCTAGGACAACCCACTCTTTCATTTTAAGAAAAGTAATTTTATCCTTAGTCCAGAAAATACGCTTTCTTTCACATAATTTGTACCCTGATATATTTGATTTTAAAAGATATATATATATATATTAAAAAATAGCTTCTAAATTTACGACTGATTCGAATTAAGAAGGGGGGGGGGTATTCTCGAGACATGACACGGAGAAGAGTTTCGAAAATAAATGTTGCCTTAATTTTCGCATAATAAGCTATCTTCTAACTTTAAAGAACTGTTTTCAGTTAAAGATGGCAGGTTCATTGATAGCTTCCGTCTACCTGATAACTGTCTAATTCGAACGTCCGTTTAACTCATTATAATGTTATATTGTAACTCTGATCTATGGTAGATGACGAGGTCGACAAACAAGGTAAAATCTTTCTCTTTGCATACACGCAGCGCCAACACGAGGACATTAAACCCTTACACATTGATGAATGAGCAGTCATAAAAGAAAATGATCATTCTTTAACAATGTTCGGAATTATCATCAGCTGGACAAAAGTAGTATCAATGTTAGTGGCTCAAAAGGAACTAAATTATGGTTAATCAATTAACATGAAACATTAACTCTTAAATTGAATATTAATTTTTCCATTGTCTTATTTCTCATCTTAAAATCAGTTTTAATTATAAATTTCTTTAAATAATGTGCAAAGTTTCTGAGTTATTTTGGCTTAAAGAATGAGTCCCTAATGTTAAATGAGTATCTCAAGCATTCAACGATTAAAAGATTTCAAATAAACAGTTTTCAAACTTTTTGCAGCATACGATAGATACTTTTGCTCTCCCAATTCTAAATATAAAAAAAAAACACCAGTATTATTAAAAACATTGTTTATTAGAAAAGTACAAAAAAAAAAAAAATGAATGTAACATATCATAAAACCCTTAAGCCCTAAATTTCATGAAATTCCTTCCGATCATTCTGGAAACATTAAATTCTGAAATTATGACAGGACATCGTGGAGTCTTTAGGGATCGGAAATTAACAAACTTTAATTTTCGGTCCAAACCGAGTGGTATAGTATATGACTCTCATAAATTTTTCCGAATATCTATAGAATTAGAGATCGGATTTGAATGAAATTTGAGACATAAGATATTTACATCATTCTATACCTAATTCTACAAAATATGTAGTGTAAAAAATACCTTTTATAGGTCAATTAACTATATTAATTAAGTTGATTATTAATTCATTAACACCATAATTTAGTTCTCTTTGAACCATTGACACCAATTTTGCCCAGAGTCAATGAGAATTGCGAAAGTTGATTTGGGAGTCCTTTTTTTTACTAGTGAATAGAACCCAAAACCACTAGTCAATCTGTTACCAATCCGTTAATGTACGAACAGGAAGGACAATTTCGAAAAACATACAGTATAAAAAATTTAATTCGAATTACATTCTTTAAATAAATGTCAACTTGCTGATTGTTATTGTCAACCAGAAATCAGAACGTTAAGTCGTAATGAGGTGTTTTGAAGACAAATGTAAACAGAATTTACTGCAAAAATGTATAAGAAAAGAAAATGAAAGATTTAAATACTTATTACTGAAAATAACACCATGAGTTGATTATTTTTTATTCCAGGCTTTCAGGTCACTTTATTCTTCACCACGATCATTGGAGTATTCAAGAACTTTTGTCTTAGGCACCAAAAATACGTGACATGTTTATAAGTTAAAGCGATTTCTTATTAATTTAAAGAGGTAATATTGTTACATGTTTGATCGGCTTTCAAATGTAGAAAAGGTCTGTGCAATTAATAAGCATATTCTTTTTGAGCGAACCTACATTTTATTCTGAGATTTTTTATAAAATACTATACATTTTCTTTTAATAGAAAGAAATCAACACACAACAGCACAAATTTTAAGTTCATACAATTAAAACAATACGTAATCATTAATCAAAAGAAGCACATTTTCTCAACTACTAACTGTCTAACTTCCAGTCATAAAATAACCTACAAAAATTGTTTCAGAGAATTCTGGATTTGTCTGAGAGTATCTAGCTTTGTAGCCAAATTAGGGGACTAAGCGAGATTTGGCGGCCGCATTTGTCGCCAAGGTAAATCTTATCTATTTACTGTCTGGTGTATTCTATTCTCGACTCAAAAACCTAACTTTCTGGTAATAACAACTTTTCGGTGAGAACTAAACGAACTTTCCGTTGTACTGTAATAATTTAGAAGGTGTTTTAGCTTACATTTTAAGATATCGATAATATGAACTCAAGTACTTATGACATTAAAACCTTATCTATAGAAGATTATAAATAAATATTATTTTGACGAAAACTCAAAAATGAATAAAAATAAATGGATTAAGGTACATGAAAAATTGTTTTTGTAAAATTTAAGTTTTCGTTAAAAATATTTCTCATTCTTAATATAGTTTATATAGAAAACATCGTTTACCGTTACCCTCAGATCTCTGTTGAAGACAATTTAATGAGTTGTTGGAAGATCAATCATTTTCCCCGAAAGAAAATTTACGTTTTTAAACAGACTAGTGATTCTTAAGAGAATTTTTGAGACTACTGAATTGTAAGAAAAAGGAATTGAGGCTGTAATAAATATCAGTATACTGAAAATTTGCATATTCTATGCATTAAAAAGAGTTTTTTTCTCAATTTACGTAACCTTACTAATTTTGAAATTATTTCGCTATACTACACGACGTAATAGATTTAAAAAAATGGGACAGAAATCGAAAAGAATAAGTGTATTTCCATACACAAAAATGGTTTTTTTACACAAGAAAAATTTTAAATTTTAAAAAGTATCCCCTTAATTATTTGAAGAGTTTATATAATTTTCTTTTCTCCTTATTCAAAATTGGAATTTATTTTTATATTCAATTAACAAACTATCACTTGAAATATAGAACGTCTTTTCCCTTTAAAATTATATCGTAGTCTGACTTTTATTTTTGTCAAACCAAAACCTTTGTCTAAAAATGCTTTTAACATGTTTAAAAGATGGAATGAGGTTTTTCTTTTATTTTTTTACTTTCTTTTTTTACTAATTAATTCTTTCACTATCATATATAATACTGAACATTTGCCTGAAAGGACACAGAACACTTAATACGTGATCCAATAGTGTAATTAAAATTTTTAAAAAATTGTTCAAAACATTCAGCAATAATAAATTGTTTCTAAAAATGTATATATTCTGCTCAATGCTTAAATTTAGCTTTAATTTATTTTCCTTTGAACATCAAATTTGGAGATAATTTATATTTTTAGCGCACTTTGACGCTAATTATTCAATTAGAAATCATAACTTTAAAATAAATGGATGTATAACCCCCTTAAAATCAATACTTTATCTGCCTAATTTTGTGTTCTGAAACTAATATTTGTTCAAAGAATAAGATTTTTCTTTTTTTTCATTCTCTCTTCGTCTTTCATTTCTCTTAATTTAAGAAAATTTTTAAAACAATGAAACAGGAATTTAGAGATTTGAAAAAAAATAATTATCAGATACCCCTTTAAAATATACTAGAGCTCGATCCAAAATTACATTTATTCCCATTAAAATGTTTTTATTTCATTTGAAAGTTTAAAATAATTTGAAATCAATATAACAGTGTGTTATAAGTACAAGCACAACAATTGTCTAAAGCTAAAAATCTAGCTTTATGAAGAAGAAACTTGTGTGTCAAAATCTCTGTGAAAAAAAGCATGTAATCTTTTATTTTGTAGCGGTTTATTTTTCTATCATTTTTCCTTTTAGAATATAATTATTTTTTATGGAGGTCTCAGAAGAGATTGTAAAAGCGTTTATTCTAACCACAAAATGGCATTGAAGTGAAATTCATGAGATCATCATTAAAAATTTGCTCTCAGCTTCGGTCTTATTATGTTTCATTTAAGATATCGTACATGTATAATGGTAAGTGCTTCAACAGCCTAGCGTCATAGATCTGAAATATATATTAATTATTTTTATTTATTTTTAGACTCAAAACCTTCCAACTAAAACCATTTGCATTTTCTTTATTTTAAGAGCTCAAGGTATTTTTAAAATTACATTTAAATCTAAAATCATTCGCAGTTGTCTTTGCGGTTTTGTTACCGACTCAAATCACTACTCTATTAATTGCATCTATGCTATAAATTTTCATCTTATTTAATCAGCATAAAAAATAAGCGACAATTAATACAAGTGTAGTGAATAATGAAATAGACTTACTTGACTAATTTTAGACTTGATTCCTCGTCAAGCCTAAAATTAGTTAAAAATTAACTTTGAATAATAAATTAATGTAAATAATTATACAGATTAGAATAGTCTATTAATTAAATTACGCAGAAACTATTGTACGAACAAAGTTTCCTCAGGGATCTAGGAAATATTCCAAATTTTTTCGTTCGATGTAGTTAAAGCTTCCTTTATAATAATAGCAATAGTTTTAGAATTGAATATATCAGATGAAAAAAGTTTCTATTTCTTTAGAAGTCTCTATGCCAGTATGAAGTTCCAGTAAAGAAGACACATTCTAATTCTCCGAAATACAACCAAATGTTTTCCATTAAAGGAAAAGTTTGCCTTAGGATGAAAATTATACATCGCTTATACTCAATACAAATTTTTAACTAAAAACCATTTTAAGTCCTTTTTAATAGTAATTTATAATTCATGTATGAAAATGGTTAAAAAAAGTACTTGTATTTGAAAACAGAGGACACCATTAAATAAAATTGTTGTTACCATTGGGTGCTGCCATCTATTAAATGGAGTCGAAACAAATTTGACATTTATTCATTAGTTAGTTTTGATTTGGTAGTCAGTTGCTACGAAATCAAAATTTGAGGGCTGCTATGTCGAGTTAATGACGCGTCCACTTGCCATCTTCCATCAGACCTGAATTTTATCGTAAAACATCGGAAACCAAGCAACAATCAAAACAATTAGTTTTTCCCGCTGTACTACAAAAGCGCCACCTTCAACACAGATTAGATGGTTAGATCTCCAGGTGTGAGTACGCAGAAATGCGCGTCCATCTTTTTCTTTAATTTTTCATCCTTTAATAAACTATTTTTCCTCCTAAAATGAGCGTGGTTTTGTTCAACATACCAATACCAACCTCCACAATGGGGTCTCGACAAACGAAACAGGAGTTAAAATTAAATTTAAAATGCGATCTTACAACTAGAACGCGAACAGGCTAATGAATTGGCTGCCGCCAAAAAACAACATGGACGCTCGCTCTCTTCAATAAGTACAGGCGGTACGGCCAGCGAAATTGTGAGAAGAGAAGTGCAGACGGCACTTTTACCAAGAAACGAAAATTTATATATGTTGTTGTGCCGCCATTCCGTTGTGAGCTCATGAAAAATCAACGTTTAAAGAGTAATAATTGACGGTTTATTTTTTGTGTTACCCAGTTGAATATACCACTGCTGAAAAGAAGGGTAAGTATAAGATGACCAGATTTTAACATTCGAAAAGCGGGACACCATTGACAGGAGGGGGGGGGGGGCGGGTGATTAAAAATTTGGTACCTAAAAATACCTACCTTTGGTATCTTAATAAATTACTTAAATCGTCTGAATAGCTGATTTGTTGACATCACTTGTTCAACTAGCACGTAGTACGACGTGTATCGCATGAGAGACAGATACAAAACTAAATATGCGATACTTCGTGGACGACCAACAAACTCCTTACACCCCTGACCCTTTTCCTCCCTAAAATTCCCCTTTCCAATTTTTGTAAAAGATGTAATTCCTTTACAATAATGTTCCAAATGATGCTAGATAGCTTGCGGAACATGTCGCCATAAGAATAAAATCTGTAGAAGCGTTTCAAAGTGTTCTCTTTTCATTTTACATCTACAAAATGTTTTCGTTACTGCCATTGCTGAAAAATGGCACTTTTCATTTAGTCCAAACAATGGTGGTCGTATTCAAGTAACTGATCAAGGCGAACTTTGATAATCAGTCCCTGTTAATCAGTTCTTAACAATTATTTTTATTATTAAAGTTCAACATATTAAAATTTACAAAAATAATATAAAGTTCATATCCTGGTGAAATAGCTAAATGGAAACCGAAAACCGTAGACTCCCTTCCCGTTCTCTCGCCGTTACCCATCTTGTGTCTTCTTTCTAAAAATCGGGACTTATTTAAGACCCCGCGGGACGCACTGGTCACCTTAGGTAAGTATCTTCTCTCCTTACCTTTCAATTTATATATGAAAATAAGTTTTGTTCAGTGACTGTGCTACTCGAACTATATAAAGAAGATCACACATCATGATATTCCTGTTGTGACAAACTTTCTTAAAAGAGGAAATATTAAAACAATTAAGTTGTTAAACAGTATATTATTTAATGATGCATTTTATTGTAATACAAGAAAAAATTGAGAAGTTTCTCCTCATTTCCCACTGATTTCAATATTGCAGATCGCAAGAAATTAATAATCGATTCTTTTTCTATAAATGATTTAGTTTCTATATTAAATGTGTTAGGTCTGGATACTAATGGTAGTTAAAAAGAAATTCTTAATAGACTTTTTTAATCTTTATTGAATCTAAATGAATTGTAAGCTTTAAACTCTAAATCGTTAAACAGTGACTGACATTTTTGATAACCAAACAGAAAAAAATCCTACTTCATTCTTTTCCCCTTCTGTAATGTCTCCGGCATTGAATCATAACAACATGTCTGCTAATACTTTTCACCAATCCCTGTATTTTGTTTGAAAGATCTCGGAAATTCATATCGAAAGTTTACTGGTTCTAATGCATATGATATAAAAAAAAAAAAAAATTTTC
The DNA here is from genome assembly GCA_019974015.1 of Nephila pilipes. Classification (NCBI taxonomy): domain Eukaryota; kingdom Metazoa; phylum Arthropoda; class Arachnida; order Araneae; family Nephilidae; genus Nephila; species Nephila pilipes. The sequence continues at coordinate 173,257 of BMAW01093225.1, forward strand.
AAGACTGTGAGGAATCGTTTCTTTTTTTCCATTTCTGAATGAACAGCAAAAAATAATATTCGCTAAAACTTTAATTGAAGATCAGGTAAAGAGTTTTTTAAATGCGCAACGTAATCTTACCACATGGCTTTCGTTTAAAAATGCTTTATTGGAAGAATTCCGCCAACAATTACATGCCGCTGAGATTCATAGACAATAAAATAGACGTAAATTATGTCCAAATGAATAACTTTCACGTCAAAACGAATTCTTTTTCGAATATTTTACGGCAATTAGAGAACTCGTAAGTACTTCCTGTGAAATTATTGATGAATCTTCATTATTTGAATATTGTATAAACAGCATACATGATTACCCATCAAATAAAGCTATTTTATACGGTGCTAAATCTATTTCAGAATTTAAAAAGAAACTTCGTATTTATGAAAAAATAGTCAGTGATGAAAATAGGAAACCCTTTCCAAGAGCAGATTCTCAATTCAGTCAAGGACGCGGCATGAACTGAAAACACCTTCATAGTCTGAATCCAAAAATTATACTGCATATAATAAACAAAAAACTTGTTTTAATTGTAATATGTCTGGGCATATTTCTCGTTTCTATGCCGATAAACATGAAGGTTTAAAATGTAGTATTTGTAAAAATTTTGGTCATAATTCAGCAAAGTGTCCCAATAAACCTATTCCAAATCGTAATAATACTGATGTGTCAACTATAAATAATTTGCCTTCTTTGATATATAAAACTGTTACTATCAATGATAATTCATTCACTGCTTTGTTCGATACTGGTAGTCGGAAAACAATTGTAACGAAAAATACATATAAAAAAATCGGTTCACCACCTTTTACTACTTTTCATGGAGCTCTTACAGCTTTTGGTAATGGATGCATTACACCAATCGGTAGCTGTATACAAAAACTTACAATAGATAATCAGAAATTTATCGCCAACTTTTGTGTTGTTAATAATGAAACTATGACGTCAGATGCTATTATTGGCACAGATATTTTAACACAGGCCAAAATAAAAATCAACACAGACGTTGTCAGATTAACTAAAATTTCTGATACTAAAAAGGAAAATGCAGAAAAATTTTTGATCTCTAACTTCTCAGCAAATGATAAATTAGGACTTGAAATCGGATATGATGTTACAAAAACTCAACGCAATATTCTTCATTATTTGGTTTCAAACTATAAGTCAATTAAGAATGTAACTACTGATATCCAAATGTCTATTAATATAAAGAATGAAACTCCAATAACACATAAACCACGACGATTGCCCTTTGTTGAAAGAAAAATTGTAGACAATCAAGTGATGAAATGGTTGGCTGAAGGTATTGTTGAGCCATGTTCTTCTGATTTTTCAGACTAGTTGTTGTCAGGAAAAAAGATGGGTCCCTGAGAGTTTGTATTGATTATAGACAACTTAATAAAAATATAGTAAAAGATAACTATCCCTTACATTTTATAGATGACCTGCTTGATAACCTTTAATATGCAAATACGTCCTGTAATATTGTTCTACGTAATGCTTTTTTTCATTTAGAAATAGAACTATCCTTTTCCTCCCTAAAATTCCCCTTTCCAATTTTTGTAAAAGATGTAATTCCTTTACAATAATGTTCCAAATGATGCTAGATAGCTTGCGGAACATGTCGCCATAAGAATAAAATCTGTAGAAGCGTTTCAAGTGTTCTCTTTTCATTTTACATCTACAAAATGTTTTCGTTACTGCCATTGCTGAAAAATGGCACTTTTCATTAAGTCCAAACAATGGTGGTCGTATTCAAGTAACTGATCAAGGCGAACTTTGATAATCAGTCCCTGTTAATCAGTTCTTAACAATTATTTTTATTATTAAAGTTCAACATATTAAAATTTACAAAAATAATATAAAGTTCATATCCTGGCGAAATAGCTAAATGGAAACCGAAAACCGTATACTCTCTTCCCGTTCTCTCGCCGTTACCCATCTTGTGTCTTCTTTCTAAAAATCGGGACTTATTTAAGACCCCGCGGGACGCACTGGTCACCTTAGGTAAGTATCTTCTCTCCTTACCTTTCAATTTATATATGAAAATAAGTTTTGTTCAGTGACTGTGCTACTCGAACTATATAAAGAAGATCACACATCATGATATTCCTGTTGTGACAAACTTTCTTAAAAGAGGAAATATTAAAACAATTAAGTTGTTAAACAGTTTATTATTTAATGATGCATTTTATTGTAATACAAGAAAAAATTGAGAAGTTTCTCCTCATTTCCCACTGATTTCAATATTGCAGATCGCAAGAAATTAATAATCGATTCTTTTTCTATAAATGATTTAGTTTCTATATTAAATGTGTTAGGTCTGGATACTAATGGTAGTTAAAAAGAAATCCTTAATAGACTTTTTTAATCTTTATTGAATCTAAATGAATTGTAAGCTTTAAAATCTAAATCGTTAAACAGTGACTGACATTTTTGATAACCAAACAGAAAAAAATCCTACTTCATTCTTTTCCCCTTCTGTAATGTCTCCGGCATTGAATCATAACAACATGTCTGCTAATACTTTTCACCCTTCCCTGTATTTTGTTTGAAAGATCTCGGAAATTCATATCGAAAGTTTACTGGTTCTAATGCATATGATATAAAAAAAATTTTCAAGACTGTGAGGAATCGTTTCTTTTTTTTCCATTTTTGAATGAACAGCAAAAAATAATATTCGCTAAAACTTTAATTGAAGGTCAAGTAAAGTTTTTTAAATGCGCAACGTAATCTTACCACATGGCTTTCGTTTAAAAATGCTTTATTGGAAGAATTCCGCCAACAATTACATGCCGCTGAGATTCATAGACAATAAAATAGACGTAAATTATGTCCAAATGAATAACTTTCACGTCAAAACGAATTCTTTTTCGAATATTTTACGGCAATTAGAGAACTCGTAAGTACTTCCTGTGAAATTATTGATGAATCTTCATTATTTGAATATTGTATAAACAGCATACATGATTACCCATCAAATAAAGCTATTTTATACGGTGCTAAATCTATTTCAGAATTTAAAAAGAAACTTCGTATTTATGAAAAAATAGTCAGTGATGAAAATAGGAAACCCTTTCCAAGAACAGATTCTCAATTCAGTCAAGGACGCGGCATGAACTGAAAACATAATTTTCATAGGTCTGAAATTCAAAATTATAATGCATATAATAAACAAAAAACTTGTTTTAATTGTAATATGTCTGGGCATATTTCTCGTTTCTATGCCGATAAACATGAAGGTTTAAAATGTAGTATTTGTAAAAAATTTGGTCATAATTCAGCAAAGTGTCCCAATAAACCTATTCCAAATCGTAATAATACTGTTGTGTCAACTATAAATAATTTGCCTTCTTTGATATATAAAACTGTTACTATCAATGATAATTCATTCACTGCTTTGTTCGATACTGGTAGTCGGAAAACAATTGTAACGAAAAATACAAATAAAAAAATTGGTTCACCACCTTTTACTACTTTTCATGGAGCTCTTACAGCTTTTGGTAATGGATGCATTACACCAATCGGTAGCTGTATACAAAAACTTACAATAGAAAATCAGAAATTTATCGCCAACTTTTGTGTTGTTAATAATGAAACTATGACGTCAGATGCTATTATTGGCACAGATATTTTAACACAGGCCAAAATAAAAATCAACACAGACGTTGTCAGATTAATTAAAATTTCTGATACTAAAAAGGAAAATGCAGAAAAATTTTTGATCTCTAACTTCTCAGCAAATGATAAATTAGAACTTGAAATCGGATATGATGTTACAAAAACTCAACGAAATATTCTTCATTATTTGGTTTCAAACTATAAGTCAATTAAGAATGTAACTACTGATATCCAAATGTCTATTAATATAAAGAATGAAACTCCAATAACACATAAACCACGACGATTGCCCTTTGTTGAAAGAAAAATTGTAGACAATCAAGTGATGAAATGGTTGGCTGAAGGTATTGTTGAGCCATGTTCTTCTGATTTTTCAGACTAGTTGTTGTCAGGAAAAAAGATGGGTCCCTGAGAGTTTGTATTGATTATAGACAACTTAATAAAAATATAGTAAAAGATAACTATCCCTTACATTTTATAGATGACCTGCTTGATAACCTTTAATATGCAAATACGTCCTGTAATATTGTTCTACGTAATGCTTTTTTTCATTTAGAAATAGAACTAAATATCCGACGATATACATCATTTGTGACACATAATGGACAATTTCAGTTTCTACGTGCTCCTTTCTGTCTTTGCACATCACCAACAGTGTGTCAGTGGAACATAAACGCATTATTTAAGGATTTGATTATCAAAGGTCATGATTTAATTTACATGGACGATGTTATTATAAAATCTAAAAATACAGAAGAAGGTATCGAAAGACTTGAATTAGTGTTTTCACTCGCTTCATCTTACGGATTAGACAAATTTTCAAAAATGTAATTTTTTAAGTAAAGAAATAGAATTTTTTGGCCATGTTATTAAAAATGGAAAATTGTACACGTCACCACAAAAAATCAAATCTATTCTTAATCTCCTTGAACTGAAATGCCAAAAAGACTAACAATCTTTTCTTGGTCTTGCTGGATATTTCCGGAAATTCATTTTAAATTTCTCCATGATTGCACATCCTTCAACAAAACTTTTGAAGAAAAGTCGTGAATTTAAATTTGCTGGTAGAGAAATACAAGCATTGAATTGTCTCAAACAATGCTTATCTTCCCCACCTGTTCAGAACATTTACCATCAAAACGTTGATACAGAAATTCATTGTGATGCTAGTATTCATGGTTATGGATGTATTTTACTCCAAAAATCAATGACTGATAATGTGCTCCACCCAATATATTTTATGAGTAAGAAAACGACAGACACCGAAACAAAATATAGCAGCTATGAACTTGAAGTTTTAGCAACTGTCCAAGCATTAAAAAAGTTTAGAGTTTACTTGTTAGGCAAACTATTCAAAATAATTCCTGATTGCAAAGCTTTCGCACTGACACTAAAGAAAAGAGATTTGTGCTCTCGGATAGCGTTATGGGCATTGCAATTACAAGATTTTGATTATAAAATAGAATTAACAACTACAAGATTTTGATTATAAATTCATCACTCCAGTTCTAAAAGGAATCACGTAGACGCGTTAAGTAGATACCCAGTTTTGGTCGTACAAGATAGTCTCGTTGCAAAAATCAAAACTGCTCAAGAACAAGACACTGACATTCAAACTATTAGAGAACTTTTAAAAATCAAACCTTACAAAGATTACCTTCTAAAATCCGATATACTCTACTAGTTTATTGATGGTGTAGAGCTACTCGTTGTTCTTAAAAATATGCAGAACGACATTATACACAGCACTCACGAGCATGAACATTATGCTTCTAAAAGAACAGAAGAAGTACTCAAGCATCAATTCTATATCCCTAAAGTTAAAGAAAAAATAGTCTGTATCATTCAAAATTGTGTTCCATGTATTTTGGTTAATCGCAAACGTGGCAAACAAGTTTGGCCACTACTTCCTATAGAAAAAGAAACCATTCTTCTACACACATATATTGACCAATTAGGCCTATTTCCTACCGCAAACAAGAGTTATAAACATATTTTTGCCGTCATTGACACCTTCACAAAATTAGAATGGCTTTATCCAACAAAGTCAACAGATGCAGCAGAAATTATAGCAAATTTATAAAATCAAAAATACTTATTTGGAATTATTTCTGATCCTGGTACCGTATTCACTTCTCAACAATATCAAGATTATTGCAGTACCGAAAACATCGATCATTTCCCAATTACCACCGGATTACCTAGAGCAAATGGACTAGTAGAATGTTTAAATTCTACAATCGAAACAGTTATATCCAAGTTTTCCATAGACAATCCAGAAAAATGGTATATGCACGTCAAAGAAGTCCATAAGGTTATAAATTCAACTTTCCAACGAAGCATTCAAACAACTCCCTTCGAATTGCTGTTTGGTGCTAAAATGAAGAATCCACAAGACCTCAATATCTCAAATTTACTTAATGAAGAAATGCAAGCTTATTTAGTCAACAACCGCGATGAGTTAAAGAAACAAACTGAACAACAAATCCTGAAAGTTCAAGATGAAAACAGATGAAATTACAATCTCCGGCGAAACCCAGCAACCACTTTCAAGCTTCATGATCTTGTCGCCGTCAAACGTACTCAACTGGAACCAGGACTCAAACTGAAACCCAGATACTTAGGTCCATACAAGACAACGAAAATCGAACCGAATGACTTACGATGTTCGAAAGTGTGGCTTTTTTGAAGCACTAGCGAAAACTAGCACTTGTGAAGAATATCTCAATCATTGGACTAATGAAACGACATTTTCATCCGAACTTTAAAAAGACATTATTATTTTTTTCCTTATTATCTTTTTATCTTATAGAGTGAATTTCATTTTTTTTTTTCATTACTTTGTGTTTACTTGTGTATTAATTTTTCTTTTCAATTTTTCGAATATTGTGAAATAGCTTACATTTTTTTGAATTTTCCTAATAGTTAATGTTCAACTATATATTAATCAACTTTTAAATGAGTATGTAATTACTTCAATTGAATAATTATTTTCTTAAAATGTATGTGTATATATTATTGCTTTAACTGTACCTTCACTGGCTCACCTGAGGTCAGGTGATTTTGTCGGATGGCCGATTGTGGGAATCGTCCCGCTGCACTACAGCAGCACCACCTTCAACTTAGATTAGATGGTTAGATCTCGAGGTGTGAACATGCAGAAATGCGTGTCCGTCTTTTCTTTAATTTTTCATTTTTTAATAAACTATTTTTCCTCCTAAAATAAGCGTGGTTCTGTTCAACATACCGATACCAACCCCCCATATATATATATATATATATATGTATATATATATATATATATACATACATATATTGTACATCTGCAAGTAATAGTCTAGCTAATATTTATATTTAGATATACCGATGATATTAGAATTTTTGAAGTTATTTTTAAGACAGATTTCTACCAGATTGATCCTTTTATCCATCAAGTTTAACTCTAATTAAAATTAATGTAAATTCTTATAAAACAGATTTCCGAGATGTATAACCAAAATTTTAAAAATAAGTAAAACATTATAATATTCAGACTAAGCCTACTTACTACTCTCAATGAAAGAATTCATCGTCAAAGAAAACACTGATTTATTTATTTAAAAAAAAACCCATGCCAAAAATTAGATTTAAAAAAAAACCTTTTTACTAATAACATTTATAACTCAAAAAATTAAGCATTTAAAAATGATGTCAAATATATTTAAAAAACAAAGTTAACAATGAATAAAAAAAATATAAGACCTATAAAAATAAAAATTAACTCAAAAACGAAATTAAAGGAAAGTCTTCAACAGGATTGAAAAAACCTATTTCTTCAACAAAAAAAAAAAAAAAAAAAAAACCATTTAATATTGAAAAGAAAAACATGGGTAGATAGAGATAGAAAGAGAAAGAGAGAGAGTTGGAGAAAAATAGAATGATGTATACATTAGAAAGATATCTAAAAAAGACAAATATGATTTTTTCGTTACTTTTATAATTTTTATGTTTTAAATTTCTTTTTAAAAATTAATAGGACATTCAGCCTTCGCACAAAAAAAATATTTATATGTTTCTGAAAATTAATAGGTAAATTAACTAATTTGATATTCTCATTAAATAATTACATAAAATATCTCTAAAATATTTAAATTGAAATTACTATGAAAAGAAGGTATTTTACTAATATGGAATGCGGAAGTTATTCCCTTGTTATAAATATTACTAATAATACCATTATTAACAATTATTAAATTATTATCCAAGAAATCTGTTTTATGAGAATTTGCATAGCTTTTAATCAGATTTAAATACGAAGGATAAAATGATAAGTATAAAATATGAAGAATTAAAGGATAAATCAGGTATAGTATTTATTTTGGAATTAATTTGGAAAACAATAAGATCGTCAATATATCTAAATAATTTGAAACTATTATTTGAAAATTTATATTCAAAGAAATGTGGATTAATATTAGCTAAACTATTACTATCTGTTCCCCTTTGAGGTATACTTTTTTATTTGCTTTTTGTTTTTCCCAATAAAACAAATATAGTTTTCTTCTAGAACAAGATTAATAAGAGATATAAATTTTTCATGAGATATAGAACTAGTAATTTTTTGTACTTTGTAAGTACCCAAAATAATCTTAATTGAATCATCTAAGTCTATGGAATTAAATAAATCTTTAAAGTTATAACTATAAATGGAGTAATTTTTTTATCCTTTATATAGTTAATAATTTCATCATTATTTTTAATAATAGTATTTTGTAAGAAATTTCCAACTATAGTAATCTAAGTATTTGAGCAATCAGTCACTGCTATAACTTTAATAGGAACTTTTGAAATTTAGAGGTTAAAAATAAATGAGGAAATTTTAAATAATTCAAAGTATTACTTATTTTAAAACAAAGCTTTAATTCTATTAGTTAATTTTCTATAACTTTTATTAACATTAGTAATGGCTTTATTATTAATAAAATGCTTAAACGCCAAATCAACATATAGTTTCTTACAAATAATCGCATAATTCACTGTAATCTTATCAATATAACAAATAAATACATCTTTCAGCTTTTGAATAGATCGTTTTAAGTATTAATACAATACTATCATTTACCTTGAAATTCAAGTTGTTTAATTCTTCATTAATATAAAATTTATATTCTTTAAAAACTTCAATTGACTAATGATATTTAAGTGCTAATTTTCTTAAGAAAATATATACATAATCGTAAATGACTTCACTAATTTTTTTCTTTAATAAAATTTTGTTATTAGAAGTAATAATTCTAAAACCAATACCTTTATTAATAATTTCTCTCATAATTTTATCCCTAACAATATATAGATTACCAGAAATCACATGCTGCTCTTCTTCATTAATAAACTCTTTATAATCCTTAGGATTCCATTCATTATAATTCTGTAATCATTATAATTATAATAATTTTATAACATACATCCCATACTCTTATTAAATTAAAAAGCTTTTTTAATCATAATATAATTAATAGGAAGTAAATTTTTTCGCTTATTAAGAATGTTGTTAAAATTTATTTTATCATGAAACTAATTCAACAATATTCTACATTTTGATGATTATTATTATGAATGTAAATCTGGTATTTAATATCCAGATAATTACAAATATCCCTAACAATACAAAGATAAATACTGTTTATATTATTTACATTAGATTTCTTAGAATTTTAATTTCTTCTTCAGGCTGAACATAAAGTATTTAATAATTTTAATATTAAAGTAATTTTTTCAGATTTATCAATTATTATATATAATATCTTCCAAATCAAAAATTTTCTCTTTTTATTTCTACTTTTGTATTCTCTTTTCTCATTAACCTTATTAAAAATATAGAGTTTCATGTAACATTGATTTCTATAAACATATTCTTTGTTATTTTTTTTTGTTTAAATATTTTATTAAATATTTATTTCAATATATTAAAATATTAAATATTCATTTAAATATTATTTTTTAAAAATTTTATTTTTTTATTAAATATTTTTATTACAAATTATTGTATTAAGACCATCAATGTAAACAGTATTATAAACCTTGATATAATAATTTTCAAACCAAAAACTTCTTTTAGCGTTAGGCACTACTATTTTAATAATCATTAAATCAATATTTTTAAATTTATGATTGTAAAAGTACGTAATTTCAATATTACTGTAATTTTTTTATATCCTTAAAATGTTTAGTGTCATGTCTATTATTTATCTGATTCATACGAATATTAATATAATTACTTGTTTGACCAATAAAATATTTATTAACACAAATGTTACACTTATTTAGGTAGAATTAGGTAGTGTTACAAAAAATGATTTTGGAATTAATGTTATATTGTTCATAATTAATAATTTTATAAGATTTGCATACCTTGTTATTACAAATACTTTATTCTAATTTATCAGATGTGAAGTTATCATTATATTTCAAGCTTTTTAAACCATATTCTATATAATCTTGATATTTACTCTATATATTCCAATATTATTACAATCTTTATTAATTTTAAATTTACTGTTCTAAATGATCTTTTTTTATACCTTGTCTACACTTTTGTTTATTATACATTTCATCTTTCACGATTATCTCTTAAACATACCTTTGAACAATGTCAAAGTTTCAAGAATTTTTATATCTATTAACGTCAACCAAATTTTTCTCTCTCCTCTCGTTACATTTAATCATCTCATTCATTAAACTAACATAGTTAGATGTTCTTTCAGTAAGTAACATTGTCTCTTTCATTGAAATATCTGCATATTTCATAATTGGTATAATTTTAAGGCTACCACCAATCATAATCCTCAATCTGAATAAAAACAATTCTATAAAAGTATATAGTCTGTTTTATTATTTTTGTAAAAAATGTGTTTGCATTTTTATTTATTTTATTTATTCTACTTCCAATCTCTCTCTTCATCTCTTAATATGTTATTATTATTATTGATTTTTTGAATAAAAAAGTTTTTCCTCTCTAGGTGTCGAAACATATTTAATGTTTGTTAACTATTTTTAAATTTTTCCCTTTATTTTTAAAGACATTTTTAATAATAAGTACTATTTTTTTGTAAATAAATTTTTTGATAAGTAAATTTATGTAAATAGTTTTTTTTATTTTCTTTAAATTAGTCAGTCAGAACTTGTTTGCTTTCTTTTAAATCAATCAATCAGAATCTTTACTTCAGTGGTGAATTCCTTCTTGAAGTAAAAAGGATGGCGTACAGGAGAGAAATTGTGTTGAGTTTACAATGTATGTATTTGTTGTATTTTTATAATTTTTGTTTCATTTTTTAGTGCAATACGTTCAAGATTTTTTAGGTTTCGTAAATAATTTTATGTTTGTGGTTTCGTCTTGCTTAAATGCCTTCACTTTTTATATACATGATAAGTATAATATGCTTCATTATGTTTTAGTTGCTTACCTTTGTGATATATCTATTAATTTTATTAATATAACTGTTTTTAGTTAAGGGTTTTAATTGGTGTTAAAAACTTTTATATGATTATTTTAGTGTTATTTGGTTTTTTGAAATGTAACTTTATACATTTCCTATATTTACCTACTTTCTTTTTTATGTGGTTGAATTTTTGAATTTTGGTTAAATAATCTTATAATAATGTAATTTAATGAAGTGTGATGGTTTGATCTGTAATTAGAGGTATAAACACTCATTATTCCATTCTGTGTATGGAATAATGGAAGTATGGAATGGTATTAATGACATTATTATCATTTTTCTTCGTTTCGGCTGTTCTATAACTTTGTTTTGTTTTAAACTGTCTATTTCTTAAATAGTCTGTTTTGAAATTTTGGGTTTTAGAGTTTCAATGTTCAGATTGTTTGATTTTTAAGTAACTTTTTGTTTGATTTGCAGAAATATTAATTAGAATTTTGGTCATTTCTTTAAAATTTTGTTTTTTCCCTCTGAGTTGTTTCTGTATTAAATACTCGTATTTTTTTTTTTATTATAAAATGTACTGTTTTTATCTATGTTTCTGAATGTATGTATGTATTATTCACACACAACCAAACACACACACACAGATATATATATATATATATATATATATATATATATATATATATATATATATATATCTGTGTGTGTGTGTATGAGGTATTTGTTATTTGATATGTTATTGGGTATTGCAGCATGAAATGCTCAGAGAGTGTAGGCTACTGTAGGATGTTATTTGGATGGCTTGTTATTTTCAAAGTTAACTAAAACGATGACTACTATTTTGAAAATAAAGTTCAAAAGAGACTAAATCGGAACATCTAGTGAGATCAGTCGAATACTCTTTATAGGGAACGAGGATATCATTTCCAGGACAGTCATTGGAGCTTTTATCTAGTAAGCTAAGCTATTTGTGAAGTGGTCAAGGAATCAAAGAAATGTAACTCACTGTTGGCTGTGTCGGGTTTTTAAATGTTTTTCTACAATATGTGATGAATCTTTTTAAATCGCAAATAATTCATACATGAATCACAGTGTTTTTGGAAATCTATAGCTGCAGGCAAAACGGCATTGTTATCTGTAATACCTGCATGTGAACTTTTATGTTTCATATCTTTATTCTATTCAATATTACTCTTACTCTTCTCTTTCTCATTGCTATTTTTTCTTTTTTTTTTATCACTTGGGCAACGTGTCATCTAAAATATTAGGAGGAACTGAAATCATTAGAATAAGAACTTGGTTCCTTTCTTTATTTACATTCGACTCATTTCAAATAGTAAATAATTCATAAAAATAATAAATAATTCATAATTCAAATAAGTCATAAAAATAATAAAATTGAGTCTTTCATTGTTGCTTTTGCTTAAGCGAAGTAAAACTTGGTAGAAATGGCAGAAAGATTTATCGAGAAAAATAGGAAAGTTACCTCATCCCTTTAAGTGTCTATACTGCCAGCAAAAAAGACGTATTTTGCAAGATACTGAATTTGAAAGAAAAAAAAAAAACCGAAGTGCGAAGTCTAAAATTCTCTTAGAAACTTACATATGCTTTTTTTCATTTTTTCAACTTCATTATGGCCCTCACAATATCAGATTGAAAGAAGAGTGATCATATTTCTCTCAGTTACTTAATATGTTGCTCACATTTTATAAGTGCGCTCCTCCTATAACGTTTGAATTAATTCATGGCATAATTAGTGTTCACTGATTCGAAACTGAACGAGACATCTAAGTGTAAAGTTTTAATTTTACTAATTCTTATCAGTGCTGTGTTTCTTTGATCTCCAACTGAACCATGGATTTCTCCTTATTCGGTTAAATATATGATATATCCGGTAACTGTTCCTTCTAAAACCATTCTTCTAAAATACTTTCACAATAGTGGAAAAGCAAGACAGAACTCAATATTCATCTTGCTATGGCACAAAATTATAAGATCAATCCATAATGACTTATATTTCGGGGTATACACACAGTCAGTGATAGTAATCAAAAAATTTAACAACAGTCTTATTGCTCTCATAGTAAATTATATAAAATGCATATAACGAAAAACATATTATTTTACTTCATACATTTAAAAAAGTAAAGAAGCCAATCAAATATGTACCTGCCTATATTACAAGAAAGTGATTTAAAATATTATTGAAAAGAAAAATTAAATAATATCTGTCGATAAGCAACAACCTTTCATTTAAGATATTTACACTTTGTCTTTCAATTTGTGTCTTCATTTAACGTTTTATTCAATTTCATCAGCGAGTTATCGGTAGTGTAAAATGTTATATTATAGGAGTAGCATCCAATTTTTTTAGCCTTCTGAACACTTTCCAGAATGGGCTCAGTTCATATCATTCACAATCCTGAGTTTCCAGCCAATCTATTCATGTACTTCACTGCTGTCACAGCTTTTACTTTTTACGGAAGCTTTCTTTAAGGAAATTGATATTTATTGATAATATTAAGATATATAACTCAAAAATGCATCTGAAATTGATATATGTACATTATATAAGAAAAAAAAGTAAAATAGTTTTTTTTTTTTTTTTGAAAACTTGCTTTAGGAGAACTTTACAGAGAGTCTTACATAAACTAATAGATAAACCTGAAATTTAATATGTAATTTACCAATTGAACAACAT
>BMAW01093225.1:187048-197210 GCA_019974015.1 Nephila pilipes
ATAGATAAACCTGAAATTTAATATGTAATTTACCAATTGAACAACATGCACAAAATTAATGGCAATTTGATAACAACGAAAACTTGTAAATGCATTATGTGTTGAATTCATTGCAGAGTTTTGACATTTTATATAAAAAAATTGTTTTGCACAAATTTAGCTTTGAATACACTAAAAAAGAAATGTAAGCTCATGATTGGTGTTCTACGCATTTCCGATTTTGGGGGCATGCAGGAAAGGCCACATAAATCTACTAGAAGGAGCACAAAAAGTATTGCTAAGACATATATTAAATATAAAATGCTATTTGAAAAATGAACCCAAAAAAGCAATCAAATAACAAATCTTTAAAAACCTACGTCATAAAACTAGTCAGGTATTTCATCAATAAAATGGATTACAATCAAAATGAATCTTTAATTATAATAGAAAACCCACACCAATCATTGTTGAAAGTGGTCTATATACCCCTCGATGAATTTGAATTGATTAAATTATTCTTATCTTAAATTGACCTTTTGCTAGTAAAGGATAGAGGATCTAACCCCCTAAAGAAACAATTCTCTTTGGTGCTCACTCAGCTTTGCCGCCCATTCACTACCATGGCTAACTTTACTATGGCACTCTATACATTAAAAAGAAAAAAAAAAGGACCAAAGGAAACCTTCCTGTCGGACAATGATATACGTTACTTTCAGCTTCTCCGAGTTAGATGAAAAGTCTCCCAAGAAAATCATTCAAAAAGCTCGCTTCCAAACTGCTGTTCTCCGGTTATCGGTCAAGCTTCTTTCTCCTCCCCCTCCCAACAGTTTCTAGTGCACTTTTCAGCTTGGAAACTTTTCTGATGCATAAGCGTTATTATAAGCCATTAACAAACATGTGAATGAAGATTTTTTTAATTAAATCTGTATATTAATTTACCAATTATATTTTTATCCAATTTTTAATTTACTCAACTACATATAGTTCATTGTTCTTAAAACGTACAGATTCTAGACTACAAAAATTCCCAAACATTTATAAATGAAAATTTTAACCTTAATTTTGTGAATACACACACACACACACACACACACACATATATATATATATATGTGTGTGTGTATGTACGATATTGTGTGTGTATGTACGATAATGTGTGTGTGTATGTACGATGAGAGAGACGCCTTCCAACACTAGATGACACCACGAACTGCATCTCTACTTTGTGACCTCTTTCCAAGAGGTCTACACGAGTAACGGCAGACGGAAGGGCGCGGTCAACAGAGAAAGACACTCCTTAACTCAATTAATATGTATAACCAACAGTTCTGTTTTAACTTTGTAAATACTGTATAATAATATATGGTCTAATTAAATATCATATTCTAAAAATCCGCTTTATTTTTGAATCCAGAAAACCCCTAGACATCTTTAATACGAGCCATGTACCCCCTTTCTGTAGTTAGGATTTTACATATATATATCACTCATATCTTAGGGTGAGATCCTCTAAGAGAGAACTCTTGATAAATAAGATCCCTTGTACAACCGATTCGCAGTAATCAGTACAAAATTAGACATCTGTCTAAAAAACCGAAATGAACAGGCCAAACTCAAGCACTACAAATTTGTAAATTTATTAACTTAATTAAATCATTTTATTTAATATTACAATGTTTACATTATACTCAACCAGGTTAGTTTTTAACTTCTGAACATTTTACCTAACGATTTCATTCACAGAACTACAATTACGGACATAAACTTCTTTATCAAGCTTAGACATTTATCAACAAACTGGACAATTTCTTACTTATCGACGACGCAAACCATTAAGTAGCTGTGTGTCATAACGCCCCCAAGAGAATAACCTAAATCTCTCTTGAAAAGAAGGATTTTGTCTAAGGAAGTGGTCATCCCATCATCTTCTTGAATCGGTAAATAATCAATACCTGGTGCAGTACATTGCAGAATTTCTCTTCTTTAAGAAAAAAGATTCTGACTGGAGATAAAAGAGAGTCAGAAATATGCTTACGACGAAGCAGGCGAAAATAAAGAAACAAAACTGAAACAAAAATGTCCATTCAGTGCCTGGGAAAGAATGAAGCAGAAAATACATCGGAGCTGAGGATGTCGAGATTTTGGTCAGAACCTGACAGACTTCTCTTTTAAACTATATGTTGCCGTCATTATTTAGCAAGATATTTTTTTCCTGCCCTTTGGCGATTTGAGATCTTTCAATCTTTTTATATTAGATGTCTTTTATGTAATGCGGAAAAGAAAGACACTTTTGTTTGTTTTTGCGTTTCTCTGTATCTCTGTCGTATTATTAGAATAAATATTTACGCTCAATTATTTGAAGTGTGAAAAGGAAATTTGTCAAGTATGAACAGTTTCATATGGTAGGAAAAAAAACTTAAGAACTTAATGAAAGATTAAATAATCTTCGTTTTCGTGTTCGATACAGAAATTTTCTTTTGCCATTTAAATAGATTTTAAATTAAATGTTACTTAGTAAAATCAGTGAAAATTTAATACAAACAATATGCATTAAAGGAAATCATTCCATTGTGAAACTATATTTACTTCCTCGGGTTTACATGCTACTTGTGAAATTAGAATTACATAAGTTACATATATAAACATGAAAAATAATAGAAACAAAAACCTAGTTAAAACTTTAGAATCCAAATTTTAATTTTAACATTTTATGGTGTAATTAAGATACAAATTCTTTCAATGATTTTTAACATTTTAACCCTAGTAACAATGTACAACGCGATTTGAAGGAAATGAATCTACCATATACACTTTTAATTACACACACACACACACACACACACACACACATATATATATATATATATATATATATATAGTTAAATGTGTTAATACGAAATAAAAAAAACATGCACATCAACCCATATTAAATTATATAACTGCAACAAAAAAAAATTATAAAAATTTTAAAGCAAAATCAAATTTAACCAAAAATAATATTTTTATCACCAAATTAATATAAACTTAATGTAATTTTTATTCTCATTTCTTTAGTTTCTCTAAGAAAAATATTAAAAAATATATACCAATAAACATGCATATGAGGATTAAAATATCCAACCATAGCAATATTAAATTTATCAGTATGAAGTATTGAACATGTAATTTTAAATTATGCGATTACTATAATGATCTTAATAGACAAAAACATACCTAAATCTTCAAGGCATATATCAAGAAAAAAGAAATGTAAGATTGATAATTAAAAAAAAAATGTCGATAAAGTAGTGATTTGGATTGAGAATTGCGTGTTTATAATAGTATAATAGATCAAACGTCTTTCAGCAATTAATTTATAACAAAATGGTTTAAACTCAAATATAAGCAAAAATTCTAGTAAAAAAGTAATTCAAAAAAGTAAATAAAATAAAACATAAACTATTGAATCAAAATTAACTTTAGTCCATTTAAAGTAATGCATTCAACTCAATACATATTTGTAAACTTTATTAAATTCATATAATTTAAATAGAGTTATAGAACTTTTACCTACGTCAAGCACATGTGATTTTCTTAGATAACCTTTCCAATGTGGAGCGAAAAGGCTTTTCACCAACAAACAACGTTTCATTGATTGATTGAATTTTGAAATGAGGATCATATTTATTAAACTTATTAATTTTCTTAAAAAAGCGAATAAACTTTTATACCTAGAAAAATAGTTATAAAATATATATTTTCAGAAGGTGCTTTAATGTAATGTATAAGCGTTCTTATAGATAAAAATTAAAAACTAAAAAAAAAAAATTAAATAAATAACCATGCCAATATATATATTATATATATATATATATATATATATATATATATATATATATGATTCAATTTAAATTTGTAATAATTTCTATGAAAAAATAATTTAATTTCCTGATTTTCTCATTCTCTAACTCAAAAGTAAAGAATTCATTCCTGTTTTCTGACCCGTTTCCAAACTATCCTTTAATTCAATAGATCACGCGCTCATAAAATCTATTGACCCTCATTATCCCTTCATTTTATACCATGTGATCTGGAGAAATCCCTGATATAAATACAACACAAAGTAAAATTCACGCTCTTCTGCGCTCTTGCTGTTGTATTTTAGAAGGTTTGTGTCTCTTTCCTTCTCAGATTTAACAAAGTATACCTTGTTTTCTCTCTCTCTCAACGAAATATATAAACAACTATGAATTCTGGAGGTCGCATTTTTATTTCGTAATTAATCTTTAAAGATATTTTGATTTTTAAATTCTTTTCACACACACACACACACACACACACACACACATATATATATACATGTTTCCATAACATTCATATGCATACATTTATATTTAATTAATATCAATCATTTTTAAATGTTTATTTGAAAATTAATAGGATAATTTTCCATCGTAGAATTTGTGAAAACTTCTGAAAAATATAATTTCTAATGGCATTGGAACCTAAATTATTTTTTCATATTATATAATTAAATACAATGTTTCTAAAAATACAAATAAGAAAGCAACTACAACAGAACGCTAGCTTATTACTGTGAAATTTAAAGCTGTCCATTTTACCTATAATAATTCTAAAACATTTAATATTTATAATTCTAAATTGTATGTTAAACTATTCTGTTTTATAGTTACTATTATTAGTTTGAACTAAATATAAATATATATGATAAAAAGGTAAGTTTATCTTCAGAAGGTTTATTAAAATTCAAAATAAATAGACCATCTATTTCTATAAATAAAAAAATTATTTTTATTTATATAATAATCACAAAATAAGTAAGTAAATATTTGCCAAACTATTACTTCCAATTCTCCTTGTGAAATTCTCCGTTTTTTAAATACTTTTATCGTTATAATTAATACAACTTTCTCTTAGTACTATATTAATTAATAAAATTTATCGTAATAAATAAAATCATTAATTTTATAGTTATTAAAGTACTTTACTGTAATTTTACTAGTTCGTCCATATTGATTGAATTAAAGAAGTCTTCAAAGTCATTCATATGTATAAAAATTATTTATTTGACTTTGATATTCTTGAAAATATCTAAACTACTTTCGACGATAGTAATTTTATTAAATATATTAATAGTATCTAATAATATTTTTGTAATAATTTACCTGATTATGTATAACATAAGTATTATATCCCTTTATGAATATTCTTATTTAATATTACTTTCATGAAATTTTGGAGCAGTAAATAATTGAGGATATTTAATTTCATTAATTTATAATTTAAATAGTTTTTAAAGCATTAATTTTCAGTAATAATAAATTTTTATTTGAAAAATATCAGTAACTAGCCTTTATAAATAATTGAAGGAGAAATAATGATTTAATATTTTAAATTCCTAGAAACATATTACTTTTTGTTATAAATAAATAAAAATTTGGAGGAAGTGAAATAATACAGCATCTTAAGGATGCTATAAATACATTTTAGTTAAAAGTAAGATTTATGGGTTAAAAAATTCTAATATTTATAATTACCTTCTCATATATAATTTATATTATTTGTTCAATAATACGATCTCGTTACCTCTACAATTTTCTTATGAAAAAAATTATTTAAATAAAAAATACTATTAATTAAATGGTAAATTACATTTACTTTAAATAAGAATTTTTCAAAAAAATAATATCATCTTCAATAGCATTTAAAATTTCTTAAAAATTGAAAAGTTGAGATAGATATTACTTCATACAGTTTTCTCGAAATTTCCTAAATTATATTTCAATGAGTATTTTTTTCAAAACACTTGCTTTTAGTAATGCGAAAAAAAAATTTATTACATTTTTTTAAATGAAAATTCCCTTTTTAATAGAAAAAAACATATTACAGCTCAAACTATAACATGATAGCGTGATATTGATATGATCATTTACATGCTGTAAAATTGCGTCAGACAGGCCTTGAATGTATTGAAACATGTTTAAAAAAGTATGTGTCAAAAACATCGTTCTTTTATTATTCTAGAAACATAACACCTAGGAATGGAATTTTTTAATTACAGGATACAAAAGTTGTATGAATATAGTTTTTGAAAAGTCTAAAGTGTCGCTCAAAGATATCTTTTAAGGAATTAGATTAAATAAAAGGAAAGTTCGAGGAATTTAAAATTACAAAACATGTAATGAAATATTTTAAAATGTAGATTAAATTTTTCCAATGAATTTGAAAACATCGCTATTGTAACTAATCAACGACAAAATAAATTATGGTAAATATAATTATAAATGTATAATTTATAATAATATTATTGCTAATGAAAGCTCTAAAACCATATAAATATTAAATAGTTTAATAATATCAAGTATCTTAGACATTATTCCTTTTTATGCAACTAGAAATGATAAGAAAGATCTTGTAAGTACACACACACATATATATATATATACGGGGAGTATCATATTTGGAAATTTCGGAAAATCTGGACTTTTCTCTGAAGTTTTTACTTTTTTTATTTTTGCACATAGTTTTTAATTTTTTGTTTTTTGTGTGTTTTCTTTTTAATTTTTATATTTGGATTTTAATTTTTCAGAATTTTTTTTCAAATTATATTTTTGGTGTTGTAGCCAATTGTTAATAATATGTTTTGTTGATGAGATAGTTATACTTATAATTTTAGAATAACTTAGCTTAACAGTCTAAGGCTTGTTACAACATTACATACATTATTCTCCATTTTTGTATTTTCAAAATGTTTTAAGGTTTTATAAAAATTTTCAAACTGTTCTTCAATATATATATATAACATCACCTCTTTTCCTTGAAAAATAATGTGTTTTAATTTATTTAAAATAAGAAAACATAATGTAGGTGTATTTTGGTTCGAAATGTATTTATTAACTAGATCTCAATCTATAGATAAGTAAAGAAGATGCATTCGTTAAAATACTTTATTTCAGCTTTCACTAAAATAATTTCTCAAATTTAATTATGTCTTGAGATAGAGTTATTTCATTTATTTTTTATAATCCTTTATTTTGAGAATTAATTGTAGTTTTATTCTTTTCCGTAATACCTCAGTTGTATTATGTAAAAGAAAAAAAATTGCAGTTAAAACTTCTGTTAACAAGTCATCATAAATGTGATTATGATCTTGAAAAACAGAGAAAATTCTACTTAGATTATTTCATTGCTTATTCATTTTATTTTCGCAAGAACTTTTGTGTATTATATTTTATAGAATTTAAATAAAACATAAATTACATTTATTAAAGCATGATAGTTAACTCCATAAATTTCAATTTGTTTTTAATTTGTTGTTGTTCTTTTCATAATATTTGATTTTTTACGTCTTTCATTTCATGTTTTTTTTTTTTTTTTTTCATTTTTCTTATTTAATTATTCCTTTAACTAGTTAAAATACTTTTATTTTATGAAAATATATATTTAATTACTCTTTCTAACGAATATTGACAGTAGCATAGAAATGAATAGAATTCTTTGATGACTCTAATTATATAAGAGAGCTAAAGTTTAATTTCTTAACTAGCTTAACAAATAAACTTTCTATCTTAATAGATTTTATTATATATATAGCGTTTATAACAACTAATGTCATAGCTAAAAATAGGAATATTAATAATTTAAAAGATCGAAAAACAAGAGCCTCCTACTCAAATGCAAGTTCATCTAATGAGTTAGCTGCAATTATTAAAAGAAACTTTTCGCTTTTTTTTTCTCAATCTTTCTCTCTTCCTCTCTCATTCATTTTAAGATAAATAAAAAATAATAATGACTTTTTCGAATAAAGTATTTTTATTTTATAAGACGTACATAAACGTATTTTTATTCTTAAACTATTTGCTAGGTAGTAAAGTAGAAATACTTTATTTTAATATCCTTCATTTTACTTTTTTTTCACAAAATAGCACACTTTCATGTATAAATTATTAAACTGATTTGTACAATTAACAACACAATTTGAAATAAATAAACTCAGATTTAAAATTTCTTTTCTTGTGTAGTATCTGGAAGAACTCTTTAATTAGCTTTCAATTTTTAGTGAGATAAAATACATAAAGTTGATATTAAGTCATAAAATATTAAAAATACTGTTGTTTTAATATGATGCATCAATTCCTTGCTCATATTAGGAACTCATTGAATTACTCATTGAATTTTAACACTCATTGAATTTTTATGTGGAAGTGAATTAATATTCTTTATTCAAAAATTAACTTCGCATATGTAGAGCAGAGTAAGATAAAAAAAATTAATGAAAGAATAAAATATCATGTTTTTGGTTAGTATAGTTAATTGTTAACGTCTGATTTTAAATATGCTAATTACGTATCAAATATTAATATATGAGTAAAAAAAGAGTTTAAATTTGATCAAAATGTTTTGTAACATTGCTATTTGAAAAAATATCACAATTCATCTCTTAGAATGTGAAAATTATATTTGAAGACCAAATATTAAAAAAATAATAATAATAAAAATGGTATACTAAAAATATTTATCTTATTTCTATAATATTTTTGTGCTAATACTTTTTGATCCATCATCAAAATAATTGAGTTACTGGATTCCAGAGCCTCTTCACTGATCATTCGAACGAAATTCTTAAGAGGAGAAGCTTCATATGAATTCAGTTCGCGAAATTATTTATGTTTCTCATTTGTCCCAACTATTGTTTCTATAAAGGTTCACACACAGTATGAGCATATGTCGTTTATGAAAAATACATATTATTGGATTAAAGAAAACAGTATGAAAAAATCGAAGGATCGTTCAACATTTGAGTCGAAGCGTTATAACCGTAAGACAATACTGGCACAGAAAACTATGAACCATGTTAGAACACAAAGTCGGAGAGATTGCATTCAACCTCGAGTGAAGACGGAATATCGAGAAAGAACGATCACAGGAGTGGCTCTTACAGAATCCTGATTCGTCATCATCAAGAGCCCTATACGTCACCGGGATGCAAAATGATTGAAAGAACCATTGACACGTCAAAAGAAGGAACTCTTATTTTGCTTTTAAATATCTAAGAATTTCGTAAAGCATGATACATTTCATAAATTTATTTAAAAGCTGAAAAATAAGAGAACGATGCGTCTCATATTCCCATATTTTGAACTATGTACTGAAAGACAGTTAGTCAGTAACTTTGCCCAAATTGAATGAAGGAAAATCTCGGATCATGGACACCAGTTTATTTAAAACTAATTATCACAAAAGGAAATCTCGAAGATTCTATATCGCTTATTACGAACGCAATCACACTTAAGTATATTACATTATTTTCTAGTTATTTCATTCCTTATACCTATACTAAATTAATTTTTTTTTGTAATTTACTTTTGATTTCATTTTCTTTCATTTACTCAATTTTTTTTCGCTAGTTTCTCTTTTTTCAAATAATTAATATATTAATTTTCATTATGAGTATGACAGTCACTTTTTTCATAAGAAGTAAACTTTCGATGGGATACTTTTTTAATAAAATAATTAATTGCCGATAGAAATAAGAACTTAAAATTATCAATAAAAATTCTATTAAAATATTTAGCGCATGACCGTCTCATTAGTTCCAACAGAACTCAAGTTTCTTTTTAGGATTTCGGGATATTGTAGAAGATAATAATTTACTCTTTCAGACAGCTTAAGTGAATTTAAAAGTTTTGTGGGGCCCTTGACTGTAAGAAGAGCCACACACTGCATTAGTGTGTTGAGATAGGGAGAGACTTATGACACACTTCACCGCTGATAAAATCAGCAAAATTGTCTCTGTGGTAGTCTAACGTTATCTGTGTCTTAGCTGCCAGAAAAAGATCCTGAGATGTTTGCTTACCATGAAAAGTACTGAAAAGCTAGAGCCTCATTAGGCCAAATAAATATGTGCTTAGGGGTCTGGAAATGAGAAAATAACAAAATTGTTACTAGAAATTTCTTTTTCCTCAAACTTACTAAATTCTAAAAACACTTTAACATAATACTTTAAATTTTAATAATTTTTCTTAATACTTAAATAGCCTTAGAATTAATTAAATAAAAAACTGTAGAAATCAATAAAGGAATAATTTTATGATTTAATGGTATCAAAGTTGCATAATTTATAAATGAATATTTTATTTAAATTACAGTAATTCTTATAAGAAAAATGCTGTACTAAAAT
>BMAW01093225.1:203306-221143 GCA_019974015.1 Nephila pilipes
GTTTATCTATAACTTCTCCTTCAGTTTATCTATAACTTCTCCTTCAGCCTCTCTATAACTTCTCCTTCAGCTTATCTATAACTTCTCCTTCACCTTCTCTATCATGATTTTCAGTCGGAGTTTATATATTTCCTAACTCTCCCACTTCACTTCATTTCTACCTGCTTTCTATCTGTATATTCACGTTTTATTTTTGGTTGGGCAAAGGTTGTTTAGCAAAAGCAATCAATCTCAATTAAAAGTCTTAATCCGTAGTGAAGAGAAACCGCGAATAGCCAAATGTCACAAATTAAACATGGCTTATTGAAATAAACAGAGGCCAACTTCCACAATAGTAATATAAAAATTCAATGAAATAATTTTACAGTGTGTAAAATTATATGAAACAATAATAATTAATGGAAAACGTACAAATTGTACGAAGTTGTATGTCATATATAGGAAATACGGATTAAGACTTAAAAATATAAGTACAAAGCAAAAAAGGAGGAGTAAATAGTGAAAAGCAAATTCAAATTAAGCGTAAAAGAGGAACTAACTTATTCTCCAAGGCAGTACTTGACTCGGGATTTACGGTAGAGAAAAATAAATTTAGTTTTTCGTTCGTGAGCTTCTTAAAAGAAATCGCTTTTAACTTTTCTAAAAGAATCTTTTTACTTTTTCGTATTAATTTCTGTTGGATTTTTACTTCAAGCTGAGTAATAATTTGCTTCTTATGAAATAGTACACATTAAATGTATTTGTCTACATATATCTATAGGAAACAAATTTATATTTACTTACTAAAGCTATGATTTCCTAATAAAGTGGAGTCGTTTTCTGGAGGCCCCAATTTTGGGTGGATGGCGGATAATGAATGTCGTCAGTGAGCTTCCCGGTCAAGTCATTCCTTGGAAACCGTAGCCTTTGATTAACGTTTCGCTCGCTTTCAACGCTCCTTAGGAAACCACGTCATCTGGCTTACTTAGAAAATGTTTGAGTGATGCCATTCACCTCAATATTGTAGTCGCCAGATAACGGTTTCGCTTTCCTAGGAAAACGTACCTTTACTAATGCAAACATTTCACTAATGCAAAGTTTTACTTTCAGCGAAATGACATATCACTTGTGACATGCACTGAGAGGCAGGTTATAACTCTCACAGGAATAGACACATATTTCGAGTGATTAATACTCCGCTCCGCACATAGTACAGTACTGGTAAGCATAAACACAAATAGGAAGATATATGCTTCGAGAGAATTCGTTCTAATTTCAGCCGTTAGGTATTAAATAAAATTGAAATTTCGAGTTTTCTTCTTTGAATATTTCTTTAATAATCCTGTTTTCACGTACTATCTAAAAGTTATGATTTCAATTCGTCCCATCAAATATTAATTGAAAGATTATTTATTAACGTTGAGCTTGAGATAACACAATGTTTACTGGCAACGGACGACATAATTTTGAATTTTGGTCAAGTGGCGAAGACGATTCCTGAGCTAGCACTTCCTCTTCAAACTTCCATACCACGCCAACGGGAGGATTTAGAATTTCAACAGATATAACGTGCGTCGGCATCCCAACACGGCGAGTCTTCAGGTTTCAAATCAAGGACAAGACGGAAACAACGTCGGTTGCCAGATCGCGATCATGACCACTCGACTACAGATATTTAAAAAAATTGAAATAGCAGGTTTTCATTTCTGGATATTTGTTTAATAATTCTCTTTTCACGTACAACCTGAATGTTGTGGGAAAATAAAAGTTTAATTTTACTTCTTTTATTCCAGAGTACAAGGTTTACGTTAGTTATATATACTATTCCAAAATGTATAAGAAATTTCTAAAGATGAGAACCATTGCTTTGTGGTATAGAAAAAATGAGATGGCAACACTTTTCTCAATTAATGGCTTATAAGATCATACACTTGAAAAGAAAAAAAAAATGGTTCCCAAAATTATAAACAACTTTAATTCCATGGTAAATTCGTTCTATGTCTAATACCATGGAAATTTCTTAAGCTGTATGTAAAATGTATGTATAAAGCACACATTTGTTTGGAAAACAACTGAAAAACCACAATGCTAAGTCACTACGATGTCAATTGCTAACATTAATATTAGATTATTAGTTATATTAAAAGAAATACAAAATCGTTCCTTTATGTTTTCTTGGTTTTTGTTTTGTTGTTACTATTATTGAGCAAATTTTTCAAAAAAATTATATATATATATATATTGATTTATATTTCCTGCATGAGTCGCATAGATGGCGAAGTTCAGATTGAAATATAGAATTGAGTTTTGATTTTTTAAAGAAAAACTCATTCCATTCAGCATTCAATCGTTTAGAATAAAGAGGTTGACGCATGTTTCATTTAAATTGGGCTTCAAAATCGTCATGTAGTTTAGGAGGAAAATTGGAGAATATTTTAATCGCTCAGATGTTGTCCTCGTCATTTCCTTGTTGCTCAAAATTGTGAGACTCGTCGCAAATGGAACTCACACAGTTCTAGAGAATAATGTTATATATATATATATATATATATATATATATATATATATATATATATACAGGCTGAGGCTGAATTTATTATTTGTTACTTCAAGGTCCTGGAAATTATGCTATTTCTAAAAAAACTATATGCTACTATAACTTTAAATATCCTTCTAATAATGACAAATTTATTACAGTTTAAAATAGCGATAGAGAAATTTTGAATAAGATTAAAACTTTTTATCCGAAAATAGATTATATTCTTAACATCGTAAGATTTCCACACATCTTTTTAACTCCCTAAATTTCATTAATTTCGAGTAATTAACTGTACTAAATGAATTTGCACCTGTATGTGTGACGTATGGTTTCAATACTTACATTACTACAGCTGGTGAATTGTTACGAAATATTTCACTCAAAAAATAACTATTGATGACTTTGATATGACAATTGTTACTAAAAATAGTTATTATATTCTCTTTAATGCTAAAGAGAATTACTCAATTTATAGTTATGATTCTGGAGTTTTGTTTAATTCTGTAGATGTAGGGTTTAAATGAAGTTCTTATAATTTTAAAAAAAAATAATAAAAAGCAGTACTTCAATATCATACGAAAAATATAAATTTGTAATAAATTTTGTTTTAAAAGATAATTATATTTTTATAATGATAAAAATTAAAGGAATACCATAAGGGTAACCTACCAGTAATATTCCAGCCTATAGATACTTACAATTTTAAGATAAAAATTTTGAAGGTAACATTAAATTTACTTGGTTTAACATATAGATGACCTAATAATCTTCCAAAATAAATTTAACCAAATTTTAAACAGAATTTTTCAGTTTGGCCTTTTTCTTTCAATTTGATATAAACAAATAAAAAAATTTTGAAGCAAATTATTATTTTCATATTAACTTAAAGGATGTTGATAACAAGATTTTTGGTAATATATTTCACAAAATAGTTTTTTTTCCTGTTAATAAAGTATCAGTCTTTTCTGATAACTTAAGCTAAAATATATTTGGAAAGTCTTATATAATTATATCCTACATAATATTAAATTAATTAATACGCCTTTAAATTCCTAAAATAATTTAAACAAATTCTTGCACATGTATGTTCAAGCTGCTAAACCATTTAATTTTCTAAAAACTCATTTATAACATAAAAGATATAAGATAGATTAATTTTTAAATTGTAAATTATAACTATTTGATTTCCTCCTTTTCTTTTCTTTTTGTATTTAATTTCTTTTTTTATCTTTTTATTTTATCTTTTTCTTTACTTTTTTGTATTAATTTTTTAAAATAATCTTTGCTTAAATTTTTTCTTATTTTTATATATAATAGATGTTAACATATATTTTGTCCATAAATGAAAATTTCTTATGATTTTAGCAATATAAGAGACATTTTTGTTGGTTATTTTTTAAAGTTCATGAACTGTAATGCATTTAAAATTAAGAATTTACATTAAAGAATGAAAAAACCTTATGAATAGCATAAGCACAGACACACAAATCAAATAATAAACTTTTTAATGTACATTATTTAAAATTTTAATTTTAAGGTGAAACAAAACATAAATTGGGGAATCTGAAACATTAAAACAAATCAATATATAATATTAGAGATTATTGCAGAGGTGCTTATAAATTTTTACTTACAAATTTACGGTTCAAATTAAAATAATAATAATTTCACCTTCATTTAGGGGATAAAAATTCAGGAATGTATATTGATATTTTTACATGTTTTAAGCAATCTTTTCCCCAAAATAATACATATTTGAAAAATACATCAGCAATTCAAATCTATTAACTCAAATTTGCCCCTATAATTCCTGAGTAATTCTGATATTTCCAGCGGCGGATGGTAACTCCAATAAAAACTATCGAAAGCAAATATACCTACGAAATCTAATAAATAAAACATACCTCTGTTTAGTGAAGTAGAGGGTAATGAAAAATGAAAAAAATATATAAGCACATATTTACTACTTTTTTTCAACTTATTCTCCACTC
The DNA here is from genome assembly GCA_019974015.1 of Nephila pilipes. Lineage (NCBI taxonomy): Eukaryota > Metazoa > Arthropoda > Arachnida > Araneae > Nephilidae > Nephila > Nephila pilipes. The sequence continues at coordinate 207,816 of BMAW01093225.1, forward strand.
TTAATGGTACCAATTTCCCCCCCCCCCGATATATATACCCTTTATATGTAAATTTTATACATGATGGAGAATACATTTATTGCTTTTCTACAAAAGAATAATTTTCTTTTTTCTATCGAAATGAATGGTATACGTTCTTGCAGCACGTTTTCCTTTAACTTACGGTAAAAGTGAAATTATCATTACAGCAGTTGACAAGCCGTACGAGAGAAAAAAAATGGTTGATCGTAAGGAAACTATAAATTTTGTAACTGGTTTCCAAGCTAGAGTAACTATGTACAGTGACCCAAACTTGTCGGAGTTAATTACGGGATGATTAGGGAAAGAAACTTAAGCATATATATATATATATATATATATATATATATATATATATATATATGGGGTTTGTGGGGGGGTGTTACGGTAAATGTAATAAATTGGTGATTATTTATAATCACACTAAACTTGGTAAATGTGATAAAATATTAAATATTTATTACAGTTACCTGTTAGTTAATAAAATTCCTTACTCGTAATGGAGAATGTAATAAAATTCTATAAATTTTCCTAAGTTTATGATGTCAGATGCATGTGATTTCAGTAGTAGGAGTAGTATAGATATCAAGGATATCAACGATGTGTTTTCAAGGGAGAGTGCAAATCTAACAAGTGTAAATGTAAAAAAATTATGGAAAATTGTGTACTACAACATTTCAAAATAGTCTAATGTTTCTAAATAAGTACACTTAAGAGTAAATGCTTTTGTTTTACAATATGGGCTTAGGTTTTTTTTTTACATCGAACTGTTTCGTATAAATTCTAATAATCTAAACTGTTTTCTTAATTCAGGTCTTTAATTTGACAAGATCTAAAAATTATCTAGAAATATTAGTTATTATTTAATTCAAAGTTCTGTTTTGTTTAGATAAAAATTAAGATTTACTGAAATAACAAGATTGGCTTTATTTTATTTTCAGTAATTTTGACCATTTTTTATTTTTCCATACCTTTTACGACATATTTTAAAATAACTTATGCAATTATCTTGTATATCTTTTTCAAAATATCTACTGAAAGTAAAGTACAAAAGGGCTATTTTATTTAAATTTTTAAATTGAAATATTATTATAAGTTTTATTGTAAGTCATCGTGATGTTCATCTGGTTATTACTAACGAAACTTTCAACGTTACTTGAAATTATTTATTTTTTGGAATTAAAATATCGTTTCATAACAAAATAATCTAAATTTATGACATTTCCTGTTACGAGTTGGGGATTTTATAAACTAACCGGTAAATGTGATAAATATTCAATAATTTATTACATTTACCGAGTTTATTGGTGATTATGAATAATCACCGATAATTATACATAATCACTGGATTAATTATTTTTAGTGTTACACATATATAGAAGCAATCCTGGAAATCCCTCCATTCAATACCCAGTGATCTGAAAAAAATCTGAATATAAATTCGCTCTATATCTGGTATATAAATTCCCTCTATATCCTGTACATAAATTCCCTCTATATCCTGTATATAAATTCCCTCTATATCCTCTATATAAATTCCCTCTATATCCTGTATATAAATCTCTAAATATTCTAGCAAGGTAAATTCCCTCTCTTTCGCTTTGGCCATGAAGGCTGAAACTAGGCTTCTCATCTCCTCAAATTTTCATTATGTAATTCACGGAATCAAATGGACCTAGCTTGTGTAACAGTCCTCCTCAATACCATATAATTGCTCCTCTCTCATTCAGCATGAAATAAATTGACTTTATTCGGAGAATAGAGCGTTGTTATTCGAGTCATGATTGTAGAAGTATATTCTTTTTACTCATACATTAATATATATATTTGTAGAATCCTAACTACGGAAATGATGTACATGGCTCATTTTAAGATGTCTAGGGGTTTTCTGGATTCAATAACAAAGCGGATTTTTAGAAGATGACATTTAATTAAACCATATATTATTACACAGTATTTACTAAGTTAAAATAGAACTATTGGTTATACATATTAAAGAGCTATCAGATCGCATGTCTTTCTCTGTTGGTCGCACTCTTCCATCTGCCGGTACTCGTGTGAACTCCTTGGAAAGAAGTCACAAATTAGAGCTCCAGCTCATGGCCTTATCTAGTGTTGGAAGGCGTCTCAAAATATAAAAATACTATATATATATATATATATATATTTATATATATATATATTTGCAGAGGTCTGTATATAATTATAAATATTATTTAGGTATAATTTTAAATTATACAAGTACATATTAAATTACAAATTATAACACTTAAAAACAAATTTAAAAATTTATTAAAACTAAAAAAAAATCTTCAAACACTACATAATTAATTGAAATAATCTGCAAGTTATTAAAATAACCAAATCAAACAAGTTAAAAAAACAAAAAACATCTTAAATTAAAAGAATACAAAATATAATAACATAAGGAACAAGAAAGTCAAAAGTTTGCTGAAATACAAATAATACATAATAATTTTAATTCAAAACATACATAAACCATTAATTAAAAATTACAAAAGTGCAAAGCTACCCAAATGCAAAGCTACTCAAAAAATATTGCAAATCTCAAGAGAAAATAAAAGAATTAACGAAAAACAATAATGGAAGTAATGTAAATTAAATACTGTCTCAGTGTGTTTAAACTAATTTCACGGATTCAACTATCGCAACTTCTGTAATAACATTATCATTAATGGTCATGGTTAAGCATAATCAAAATTCTAGAGTAATACAAAATTTCACATTAAAAAATGAAAAAATTAGACAAATACATTAAAACTAAAATAAATTAACCAAAACTAAAATCTATACTTATTAATACGCATAATTTTTTTTTCAATCTAAGAAAGCTATAAATTTTAACTCCAAATAAATTTGTTGTATAAGTCTCAGCTTAATATGACGCTATATTACCTTGTTTGTAACCGCCTAAATTATTGCTTGATTTATTTGAGGTCAGCTAAACTCTACGTTTGAGAAAGATAATGCACGACAGCACGTTATTGGTATTGTACGGACCTTCCTTGATACAGACAATTTTCGGCTGCTGTCATGGCCAACACGTTCTTCAGATCTCTCACCAATAAAAAACATCTGGTCGATGGTTGTCATGCGACTGACTTGTCTCTATACGCCATTCACTACAGTCGATGAACTGTGGTATCATGTTGATGCTGCATTGGCATTTGTACCAGTACATGCCATTCAATCTCTGTTTGACTCAATGCTCAGACTTATAAGAAGTATTTTTGGTGCTAGAGATGGTTGTTCCGGACACTCATTTCTCGGGATATGTGCTTCAAAATTTCTTGAAAAATTTAATCACATGTTACTTCCATCATAATACGTTTGTCCATAAATATCATTCTGTTGTTTGCATTTCTTCTTGGAGTGGCAATTTTAATGGCCTTATATAAAGATAATTTAAAATTATCGCAAAATGAGAAATTATGATGAGAACTCAAAACAGCTTTTTAGCAATAGAGTTCCTATGACTCTAGGATCTATAAAATTGCGAAATTCATTTATGAAAATTTAAAAAAAAAAAACTTTTATTTTGCATTCTAAAATTCTTTATTGCTTATATTAAATTTTACCTTTTTTTCCTTCAATTTTTGGTTGCAATCGTTGTTTGACAACTCTACAAATTCGATACTTCTTGTAAATTATATAGTTTTAAAAATATCAGTTTTTTAACGAATTTTATTCATTTTTTTGTACTGAAATATTTCTGTGTTTTATAATTATTGCGCGAGATAATTATATAAAATACTCCTTTCTTGAATATTATTCCAATTAAAAGGTATTTAAAACGCTTTTGTAAAATTGGATTTATTTTTGAATTACATCATTGTTTAAATTTTTTATATATGCTTTTGTTTCTCTAAATCTATTCTTTGACTATAGCTCCAAATTCTATTATCTAATTATAAGTGTATTTATGTTCTCATAAATATTCAATACATTTACAATACTTAAAATATTTTCACAAATAACCTAATATTAGAGGATAGGTATTTTCAAAGTAATTAAATGTGACTGATGCTTTTTTTTCTGTGATATGTCAAATGCGTGTATCAACGAGAGGGAAAAAAATTCCTCTCTCTAAATTTTGTTTTTTTCCACCACTTTTTTTTCGTTTTTCTATCTATTACCAAATGAAGATCAGAAAGATAAATGTAATAAAAACCAAATGTAATCTTGCTCTTCTAAACCTTTTTATCTACTGTTTACTCAATTTCTTACTGTACTGAATTATTGTTATGGTGTCGTCACAAAGGTGAACAAACTTTTTTCTTCTTAATTTCTTTTTACTCTTCTCAAAGGAAGCAGCCCGGGAGGATTATTGAAAGCTTTCATAGGTATGAGGAAAAAAAAGTCGAAGCATTTAGAAGATAATGAAATTTATCTTGTTTTTTTTTTTTTTCCTAACTCTTAGATCGCTTCTGAAAGGTTTCGATTCACCTTTTTCTTTTATCTCTTCTTAATTTTTTTTTGTATAAAATGTGTAAAAGATTCGCATAGCTAAAAAATATTTTATAAAACACAAACGAAGATTTGGACTTGTGAGAAACAATAATATTCCGCTTATGACATATTTTTTTTGCGAGATAATAATAAAAATACATTTTAAAGCATTTATCATTTCGCCGATGCGCATATTTTAAATTAATGCAAAAATTCTTTTAGCGAGAGTATAAATTAGATGTCAAGAAAAAATGTCGCTTTAGAAGGAAAGTGGTAATTATAAAAATAACAAATGTGTAAAAATAGCATCATAATTGATGAAATCAATTGGACTCAAAATCCTGTATTATTTCTAATATATATTTTTTATTCTATTTTGGGTGGTAGCAAATGGAATAATAATAATAATTATTATATTATTAATAATTTTTGTTATTATATTATTTGTAATGTTATTTTATTATATTTAATATTATTATTTTGTTATTTTTAGCATTGTTTTATTATTTCTGTAATTATTTTATCATAATTGTATAAGTAAATGTATATAAGTAAAAAAGTGTTTAATTTTCTAAATTAAAAAAAAAAGTACATAGTAGTCAAACAATTTTAAAAAATAGTATATGGTAGTCTAAATTAAAAAAAATAGTATATAGTAAACTAAATTAAAAAGAAATATGTATTAATCTAAGAAAAAAAATGATGTTAGTAAAAAACACTTTTAAAATGTAATTACCTTTTTGTTAAATTGAAAATAAAAAATACTCCATAAAATGCGGTTTATGTGTCAGATTGAGAGATGAATTATTTTTTTTCATAAAGGAATTTCTGTGTGTATGGTATTGTAGCTTTTTTTTTTTTCAATTTTAAAAATGGACTGCTATAATTCATTCAAGTTTTAAAGATACAAATTGTGTGATTACTATCCGTTTAATTTATTACTTTCTTTTACCTTATAAAATAAATAGAACAAGGATCATCACTTAAGTATGTTTACAAAAAGCTCAATACGATAAAATATAGTAACTTAATAAAACAGATAAAGCATAAAACAGGATTTTTACAAAACAGAATAAAGAGTTAAATCTTTCTTTACAGCGATACGAAACAATAAATTGCTATTCCAGTAAAAATAAACTTCATCTTCAGTAAAATAAATCTGCTAAAAAAATACGAATAAAAAGATTACAATTTGAAATTTTTTTCAAATTCTGTGCTGTTATCTTTGTACATCAAAGAAATAAGAACACAAATTTATTGAATTTTAAACTTGAATTAAAAATTATTTTGCTGCTTTGTATGTGTGATTTTAATACTAAAATATTCATAACAAAAAGTAACTTATATTTTAACACCAAAATGTTATTTTATCAGAACATTAAGAAATGTATAATAGAGGGAAATGTAATGTTATTTTAGGTAATTAAATATTTTAATTAAATTTGATATACACGTGAAAAAATTTAATGTTATTGATATATACCACTTATAAACTCACATTTTGAAAACAGTTTTTAATTATTGACACTTTACACGTTATTTTAGTCAAGAGTCTTGTTTTCCAACAAAGTTGTTAAAAATTTGAAGTAATTTTTTTCACAGATTTACAGCGTCATAACATTAATGTAAAAATCATACCAAAATAAATTAACAATGGAATTTGAGTTTTGAATCAACGAGTTAAATAAATGACAGATATGTTGAAAAAGCATTTCAATCTGTTATTGATACGGACTATACTGAGGAATAAATTCGTTTCAAGAATATATTACTCCTTCTTCTATAAATATTTTAGCTTTGGTCTATTGATCTATATTGATTACATTTGTACTATACTAGTATTAATAACTTATATATTGATTGATGCGTAATCATGCATCTTTTATAAACAACAGTGTTTTTTTTTAATTCAGAAACCTTTGATATTTTCACATTACTTTTCATCGCTTAAAACTATTACTTAGGACAACAAATAATTTTTCAAGAAGGGAGTAGATTAAAAATTGTTAATTAACACAGACATAGCTAATTATGATTCGATACTCGCTTTCTTAACATTTTGTTTAAGTGAATTCAGATTTCACCATTTTCCCTATTTACTCATAAACATATTGTAAGTCTATAGTTGTTAAATTATGATTCGCCTTAGAGATTATCTAAATTTCATCGATTTTCCAAAGCCACAAGCGAAAATGTTGTATACTCGTTTTCATTTTTTATGAACCCTTTGTTCCTATTTTTTATATCATGCATGCATGAAAAGATAATGAGATATTATACTACTTTTAATATGGTAAATATATTTTTACATATCTGTATAATAAATATACATTAAATTATAGTACACGTTTCATTGTTCCTTAAACAATAAAAAAAGATTGCGAACCTTTATTTCTGAAAAGTTGAAGATTCTGAAGACAATAATGTTAGAAGTAAGTTTAAATGTCATAAGTCTAAAATTTAATATTATTTTAAAAATTGGAAAAAAAATTCTTTAGTAGTGATACATCTCTTATATATATTATGTATGCAATATTACAATAAACTCTGATTTGATTGAAATTAATTATGCATGAAAAGAAGCAGCTAATTTTCAAAAAAATGTAAGTAAACAAAATTGATAGCTCATTTAGCCACTTATTCTTTTAAAATACTAATTGCTTATTCTTTTTAAATATTTATACCATTATTATACCTCTTATTCTTTTCAAATACTTATTCTTTTAAAATACTAATTGCATTTTTTTACATATTATAAAATTACAACAGTAAAATTACATTATTTAAAAAAAATATGTTATAAATAAATTCTGTTTAGAAAAATGTTATTTTTAGTATTCAGAAAAGATTAATAAGTCATGTCATTTCCAAGGGTGCCAAAAAGAGATTTGTAAGCATTATCTGTACATTATGGAGCTTTTTTAAAAGTTGTTATAAGCTCAAATATTAATTTCTGCTAATTATTTTTAGCTTAGAGCTCCAGCAAATAATTTTTGTTTAATTTATTATTCAACTTTACTCCTTTCAGCGTAAAGATTCTGAAGAATTCTATTTTTTGATTAAACGTAATAGCTGGAACAGATTGAAATCCGTTTCAAAAGCCAAACCTGACAGATTTTGATACTGAAAAAAGTAGGAAACAAACACGAAATATTTTTAAGTTAGTGATAATTAAACTTAAAATCTTTATGATATTTACCCTTTAATTTACAAAGAATACATTGAAAGCTTAATCTATTATAAAGAGCTGGAAAATCGGAGATGAAAAGATATAAAGAAAGTGTAATAATATTTTTATACGGATCATGAAACAATACCGCAACAATATTTTCCAGCTCAATAATGTAATATTACAGCTTTCACTAATATCTTTCGTTAAGAGATGAAGAAATGGTATTCAATTAAGCCAAATAAATTTAAGTCATCAAATATATCTTTTTTGACGTAATTCGCTTTAAAAATTGTCATTTTGATGTGTCAATTAAGGAATTTTGAAATTCTAGTCGTAAGTTTAAATAATATTCGTACGAAGTTCCATAAAATTATGCTATTATTTTTTATTTTAATGAACTGCTTTTAATACTTTTAACATATTGAATGTATTTGAAAAAAATATGAAAATAATTATAAATTTATTATTTTAAATGTAAGATGAACCTTATTAAGAAGTATTAAATTGATATTTATTACTTCTACTCCCCAAAATATCAGAATATTAATTTAAATTTTATTACGAAACTAAAAATTCGAAAAAACTAGAAAAAGTATTACATTTTACAAATGAATGTTAAATAATTTAGAACTCAACAAAAAATTTTAAAATCAAGAGAATTTTAAAGATTTATTTCCATATTCTTTTAAAATTCTCTTTTTAAGAAAGCTAAGAACAATTCAGCTTATGAAATTTTATATTAAATAAAAAAAAAATTGAAGCTAGTCTAAATAAAAATAATAAATCTAAAAGATTGAGGCAAGCTACGATGCAATTATTGGTATTTCTTATGATAATATATTTATGATTTGATAACTGTTGTACGATTTTAGCCTTAAACAGCATAGCCTTAGTGTTTTTCACGAAAATAACCCCCTTTTCTCCTGTTGGTAAAAATATTACACTGCCAGATTTTACTTTAAACAAATATTTTCTCGAAATTGATGCATGCTAATAAAAAGATATCAACAATTCAAATTTATAAACTCAACTCTCATCCCTATAATTTCTAAATAATTCTGATATTCCCTTGGGCATACGTCACCACCGATAAAATCCGCCAAAATATTCCAAAAAGAATTCTGGAAATAAAACATACCTTCATATATTCCAATGGGAAGTAATAAAAAAAATATATTTGCTATTTCTTTTTTCGCTCTTGCTCCGTTCTCTTCATGATATCAATTTTTCTTTCCAAGGATATATCATTTATGTAAAGATTCTATACATGATGAAGAAGACGTTTATTGTTTATTTCAAAGGAGCTACTTTCTTTTTTTCTCGCTGAAGAAATGTATGTTTATACTTCGCTGCAAACACGCTTTCTTTTAGCCTAAGGTTAAAATAAAAATATCATTATAGAGTTGACAGACTGCTCAGAAAGAGAAAAAAGAACAAACGTCGAACACAATGAAAGAGGGGATTTTATTACCGGTTTCCAAGAGAGGGTAATAACGAGTGTTTACTCATAATAGTCGGAGTAAATTATGGTGATCTGAGATAGATGTAAGTCATACATGATTAAATCAATAATAACTGATCTCGCCATCGGTGTTCAAAAAGATATGGTTTTATCTCATCATGTTTTTTTAAAAAGGCTTACTTTACTACTGGTTTATTAAAAATTATTAAGTAATAAAATTTTAAATTCAAATGAAGTTGTAGCTTAGGATATAAAATAAAGTATGTCGATTAATTGTTCTTGAGGATAAAATAAAGTATGTCGATTGAAAGTTCTTGAGGATTTTTAACGCTAACATTGGGACAAAGATTCCAAATTTATCTTAAGTTTATTTAGAAAGTATTTGAAATAACTTTAAAATTGTTTTTACATCTTATAGGGATATGTTGCTTCTATATAAGTGTTTTTTTATTATAAGTCTCTAAGCTTTTATTTGAGGAAAAAACCGATAAAAAAGTTCTGTTGTTCAAAAATTGATATATATATATATATATATAATGTTGAATTCATTTATTATCGACGATGACAACCTGGACGTGGTAGCATTCAAATTTTCATTTGATAACAAGTGACTACCAAATCAAAACTAACTTATGAATTAATGTCATACTTGTTTTATCCCCGTTTAACATATGGATGGAAACAATTTATCTTAATTATGTCACCTGTTCTCAAATACAAGTGTTTTTTGAACCACCCTCGTAATATATATGTATTTTCAAAGGTACTATATATACTCTATAACAAAAAAAAAAAAAAAAAATAGACGCACCAAGAAAGGGTTGCCCAGTTGTAAAATTTTTTTTCATGTAAATACCTTTGGACTGAACATGCAAATGAATAAAATTTGGTGTCCCATGAATGAATAGCGGGAGCTACAGCGCATCGGAACTGCGCACTCAGCAGGTGCATATAAGAAGCGATTCTCAAATTTTCTGTTGCATTGCGATTTAGGATCTTTCAACGACTGAAAAAAAAATGCCTTGCCGCAGGATTCGAGCTCATTATGAGCAACTGTCACAGTTTGAAAGAGGTCACATCATTGAATTGAAAGAGGCAGGTTGGGCAAATAGGAGAATCGATCGTCATATGGGTCGAAACAAAGCGGCGATTAGAAGATGCTGGCAAGAATGGGTGGACAATGGCAGATTTTAGCGTCATGATGGTAGTAGTCGACCTAGGTCCACAACAGATCGGGAGGAGAGAGTGATTGTCAGATCAGCTGTCACAGCGCCTTATTCATCGTTATCAACTATCATACCCGCACACGATTACGATTATCGACCCACACATGGATTCCACCATGCCCATTCCCAGACGGCTGACAGAGCGAAATTTACACTTGTACCCACCGCTACGCCACCTGCCACTCACGCCTGTACTCTGTAGAGTCAGATTACAGTGGTGCTTGGCTCGATCAGGTTGTAATGATGCTGACTGGGATGTATAGTGTTTAACGACTCCCGTTTCAAACTGTGTTCTGATAATCATCGAAGACGTGTCTGGAGACGCCCAGGGCAAAGTGCCTATCCTGCTTTCACTATTACACGCCACACAGGCCCTTAACCAGGAGTTATGGTCAGGGGTATCATTTCCCTTGATAGCCGGACTCATTTGGTCGTCATTAGAGGCACACTTACAGTACAGTGGTACACCATTCTGAGACCTGTTTTGCTACCATTCCTTTTGCAGTATCCTGGTCTTATTTTTCAACAAGATAATGCCAGAGCACATACGGCCCGTGTTACTATGAACTGTCTTACAGCTTGTGAAACACTTCCTTGGACTTCCATATCTCTCTCCAATTGAGCATATCTGGGATGTGATGGGAGGGTGATTGCATCTACCAGGGAATGTTAATGACCTAACCCGATAATTGGAGCAAAATTGGCAAGAAATACCGCAGACCACCAGGGAGCCTTATCACACTATGCCACGTCGTGTGGCAGCTTGCATCCAGGCTAGAGGTGGGGGAACACCTTATTGAGCTCGTTACTTTGTAATTCTGAAACAAATTAAATTTTTCTAAGATTTTAATCATTCTCTATTATGTACATAATTTTCCTTAACTCCTTTCTGGTGAGTTTTTTTTTTGTTGTTATAAAGTGTACATTTATACATTTTTATTATTAGGCTCACATTTAACTTAGGTTTTACACATTTTTAGTGATAATATTCAGGTACAATTTCTTCTTTTTAAAAATATTTTTCTTTAATTTTAAAGACACCAGAGAACTGGATACACATTTTTATTGCATAATTTATTTGATTTTCCTAAAATCATAGATTATTAAATTTTGTAACTTTAAGAACTTCTAAGCTAAAATTATTAATTTATTAAATAATTACTTTGCTTAGGTTTTTAATTTATTTAATGTTTGTGTTTTCAATTATTTTTCAGCTAATGTTTAGTTATTTACAGTCAACCGTTCAGTAATAGGTTTGGCAGTTTTTAGAATTGTGTCATTGCGCAACATTGAAATGTTTTGATAACAACAAATAAATTATAAGTAAAAGTTTAGATTTTCTTTAGATTTAATAAATACTTTTTAAACGTGTATTAATGTATAGAGATTATTTTCATTTTTAATTTTTTTAAAAAGTTTGATTGTAATGTGTTAGTTTCCTTGTTTAATTTTTCAATTGTTGAATTCTGTTCGTTTTTGGTTTTTTTGATTATTCTTTGACATCCTTAATGATAATAAAGTTACTGAAGATAATATGGTTGGATACATACATCTAGATAAAACACACATTTTACGCACTACAAAGTACGAATAGTATAAAATTATAATATTCGCATTTATGAATCAATGATAAATTTGTTTCGGTTACTTTTTTATATAAATATTACAGTTTTATAAAGTAAAGAAAATTAAAGGCCAACATCAAGGTAAAATGTAGAATAAAGTCAGATTTTGAGAAATTATTAAGTTACACTTCGGGAAACTTGTCCTAGAATAAGGTAGGTATTTATGCGTTAAGTCGTGTGGCCGATATGTAGACATGTTAAAATCACATCATGTCTTTTACACGAAAATGAGTGCCAATGAAAAATGAGCAGTTTTCACTCGATGCAGTTTTCGAAGTAAGACTATCAAATAACGAAACTGACGCTGCTACAGAAGAAGTACGCATGCGCCAAAAGCTAGCGGCCGACAGCAGTTTAGCGTGAAACCTTCTCTTTTGAATACAGTACATCTCGCTTCTATAAACACATAAATCTGTATACCCGTAGCCTTCATTCCATTAGATTTGTTTTTGTTTTACCAGATAAATTATAAATGAGCAACGAATTGTTGTGAACTTTCATATGGAATTTGGAAAAATTGCTACTGAAGCTTATAATTTATTGAAAGAAATGTATAGCAATCAAGGTTTATCGCGTGCACGAGTTTTTGAGTGTTTTAAGCGTTTTCAAGATGGCCGAGAAGCCGATAATAATATTCAAGCCGGCACAGGTCACCCTTCCACGTCAAAAGCGGATGCCTTTCTTAAAATAATCGATAATCTGGTTTGATTTGACCGTCGGTTAAGTATTCGTGCGATTGCTGAGACTATAGGAATTGAACAAGAAATCCTACATTAGAAAATTTTTCACCAATGCAATGTATCTGCTCATTCTGCATTCTCTGTCATGAGGTTTATAGTCCAGTACAGGATCCCAGTTGTAGACCATCCACCTTATTCGTCGGATCTTGAGTCATGTGACTTCTATCTGTTTCGGAAAATGAAATCTGCATTAAGAGGAACAAGATTTAATTCGCAGGAAAGCTGTGACAGAGAAACTGGCACGGGTCCTGAAGGAGCTGACAGAAGAAGACTTCCAGCATTGTTTCGAACAATGGAAGATTCGTATGGAGGGTTATATGGATAAAGAAGGGCGAAGGGATATATGAATGAAATAAAAAAAAATGTTTTACAATTTCAGTCTTGTTATTTAATAGCTATTTTTAATATATATATATATATATATATATATATAACACATCGATCAATAACTCCCGAGACTAACCCAGAGATGGCGCTCGTAGTAAACCAGTAACCAGGTCTTTCTAGAGTACTAACCTTTGCTTGAAACGTGTCAAAATTTTAAGTCGATCGGACCAGGAAAAAGGTTTTTTGAAGTGAAGTGAAAAAGGTTTTTTCCAAGTGGGTGCCGCGATT
>BMAW01093230.1:4911-34156 GCA_019974015.1 Nephila pilipes
TACAAAGCAAATTTTTATATACAAATTATTTTACTTTTTTGAAGCGATATAAATATTTGTATATTATCTTAAATCTCGAAAAAATACAATTCAAAAATGAAAACATAATTATCTTTTGCTGTTTCAAACAAATTAAATTTAAAGGAAGGAATTGCCGATTTAGAACTGTAGGCCATTCATTTCTTCGAAAAAGTGTGATTCCCTTCAGGGTCATTTCAAGCCTCTTTTTTATTAGCCCTGATCCCTGTCATAAAATAAGGAATGTGTTTGTGTCACTTCTGTTGGGGGGTTAAGTGTATCTCTTGTCCATTCGTGAGCGATGCTTAACTCCTGTGTGCAAATAAATAAAAGATCGCTGGACAGAGTGTCTGTGACTGTCCTTCCCACAGCAGTATTTTTATCAATAGATTGGACATATCTCGCTATAGAAATAAACTAATATTTTTCTTGATTCTCAGCAAACATTAAAAATAGAAATATTTAATATAGAAGTAACTGTCTTCAACCAGTCATGTCCGCGAATAACATTTGACGACTAAAATTATTCTGATTATGATCTAATTCAGGCCGAGTAGAGAACGAGACGAGGCCCCCTCAAAGGCGAGGCCCTGGGCCCTGGCCCAGTTGGCCCATGCCTTAAGACGTCCCTGAACAGAATACAAAATCAAATCAAAAAAGAAATACATAATTTTACGCAAAACAGTTGGACACAAACACTTCAAACACTTAATACACAAGACAAATCAATATGGAAAATCACGAAATCATTCAAAAACAAAAGAAGCAACATCCCCCCCTAATTAATAATAATAATATTGCTGGATCTGACATAGATAAATTCAACCTCTTAGCCACCGCCCTCTCTCAAAATTTCACAGAAAACAAAAGACCAGAAAATTATTCAACTGATATTGACCAAAAAGTACATGAAACATTACACAACTTTTTTAACAATCCCCCCTCACACACACACATTGACACAGTATGGCCCAACGAAATCACCACATACATAAAACACATAGCCATAAACAAAGCACCTGGAAAAGATAACATTACAAACAAAATGCTCAAAAACTTTCCGCCCAAACTAATCTTCCTACTCACATACTTAATTAATACCATACTCAAACTACAACACTTCCCTAAAAACTGGAAAACCTCAATAATCTTTCCCATACTAAAACAGGGGAAAAATCCTCGACTCCCAGACAGTTATAGACCTATAGCTCTACTATCTTCTCTCAGTAAACTCACAGAATCTATTTTACTTACAAGAATTAATAAACACATTGACACCACTAATATTCGTAACCCTAATCAATATGGTTTCACTAAACATCTCTCCACCTCTCACTCCCTAATTAAACTAACAGAGCATATCTCATCAGGATTAGAAAACAGTAAATCTACAGGCGCGGTATTTTTAGATATACAAAAAGCATTTGACCGCGTCTGGATTGAAGGCCTAACCTACAAACTTATAAATTATAATTTCCCAGCACCACTAATTAAAATAATACACTCATACCTCACAAACAGAAATTACCAAATCACAGTAAACACCACATTATCAAACACACACTACACCAATTATGGAGTAGTGCAAGGATCTATAATCGGGTCAATTTTGTATAATTTATACCTCAATGACATCCCGCACTACAGTCTCACTATACTTAATATGTACGCAGATGACACCGCCATATTAGCAAAATTTAAAAACATAAAATCCATCACATTTGCACTTAATAAACACCTACACTTACTCGAAAATTATTACAACGACTGGAAAAGCAAGATTAATGTCGAAAAATCGGCAGCAATCTTGTTTTCCAGAAAACGAATTTTAAACACCCCACCACCATCATTTTTCAAAACAACAATCCCTTGGTCTCAGCACACCAAATATCTCGGAGTAATATTGGACAAACAACTCACATGGAAACAACACATTAAACACTCGCGAGAAAAATTCCGGAGAGCAAAATGCAGCATTTACCCATTAATTTGCCGGGATTCAAAAATGAAAAACAAACTGCTTCTGTACACTGCCGTTCTCAGACCAATCATCAGCTATGCATGCCCGGTTTGGGCGTATGCGGCTAAAAGTAATATTCAACTTTTAGAAAACACACAAAGCTCAACACTTCGCATGATTACCAAATCCAGATGGTATATCAGAAATAAAGAAATTCTTAAAGCCACAAAAATCCCTACTTTCAGGAAACACATTCAAAAAATAGCTAAAAAATTTTTTGCAACACTAAATTTCACTAACAATAGCAATATGATTAACTTAGGAAACTACACCCCAAGAGAAAATTCTAAAAGACCTAGAACTGTACTACTCGATTCCTATAACCCACCTTAATTTGTTTTTACAACTTATTCTTATTTTACATACACAATCTAAAATTTATAAACACACACTTATTTCTCATTCTCAATCTATGCCGTATACACCCCATCACTTTAGTTACACCCACTCCATAATCTCAGCAGCCCAGGGCAGCCAATAGGAAGGCTCACCTCCGCACAACCACATTAAATTTCTGTTGGCTAATTTATTTCAAACACTATTAATTTAACTGTTTCTGATTATTTACATGAACAGTGATCAGTTCTTATTTTAATAATAAAATGAACAATTTTCGGTTTAATTAAGAATAATTATTTTTATTTTGGGCATGTGAAATGGCAAATTGGACAGGATTCTTCTATTAATTAGGAGGCGTTTGTGATAAATCTTAACCCAAAAGTGGAGGAACATCGATACAGATATTATAAAAACAGTAGTGAAAAGCATGTTCAAATGCTTATATACTATTGTGGATGCTAAAGAATGTCCTATTAAGTACTGAAGAAAGGAAATATTATAATATTTATTTTAAAGTTATACTGTTTTTAATTTTTTAAACCTTAGAACGCTAGCGTGTTTATATACATTTAATCATCAAAGTAAGTATGCATCTCAGAAATGTAAGTATGCAGTCAAAAAGGGGAAATCCCCACCATAGCTTATTTGCTTTTTTAAAAAACATTGGCCTTTTTGCACCATATTTGAATTTTTAACCTTTCATCGTTTTTATCTCCTCGTGTTTATAAAATAATATAGTTTGTAATGGATTTTAACAAATGTTTGGCACAGCATGACCTGCTTTGTTTCTCTCTTACATGAAAAAATAAACGATTTAATATTGCAATGATTAACAACATTTGAACTGATTATCAACGTACGATGTATTGAACAGGTTTGTACTTTTGATGGAAGCTTTTTTTTTTGTTTGTTTAAATTAAAATTAATATGTTTTCTTAATGTAATTAATATGGTCACACCCTTATTTTAAACTTATTATTTTTTCCCCCTTAGCCTTGTCACTCCACCTCTAAGGTGAATTTTTAATTGTTCATTTAAACATGATTCTTTTATACGGAGCAGAAGCGTGTAAACTCGCTGGCGCTCGTTTACATCTAATTTTAGTAGTAGTTTAGTAGGTGCTCGTATTGGATTTCAAAGGCATTCGACGTCGAGGCTTCACTGCGTGATGCCACGCTAGCTGCTCTCTCCCGTTTTGCGGAAGTTATTGTTATATCTCTCTGATTTTTTGCACAATCAATCGTTATAGTGTTCTAATTACGCTGAATACTTTATATTTGAGGAAAAACATTTAGTTTTTTCCACAAAAAAACTTTTTTTACTGACAACAAGTCAGCTTATTTTTCCGACCCGGAAGGGTGGAAAAAAGTAAATATTTCACTCAAAATGGACAATCCAACTGGCCTAAAGATGCTGATCACCGATCCAAGCATTCCTCCAGAGGTAAGTGCTAGCTTGGTATCTAGTAGCTTGCTTAATGCAGACGAATGTAATCGTCTAATTTCAATGCTTGCAGTTGCGCAGTACGACTTGCTGTCGTCTGCAATAGCTAAAATCTTAAATAGTCCCGGCTCAGAGGACATTCCCATGAATCAACTCAAAAACTTGCTCAATTTAGAGCACACAGTATACCGCGCAAACTTGCAGATTAAATTCAACGAGGCAAATGATTCAATTGCAAAACTTGCTATTGAAAATGAAAAAGTTCTTAAACTCCAACAAACCCTTACCACTAATATTGATACCCTTAGAGATAATATCAAAAAGGAAATTCTTGAATCTCTAAATGCTTCCACCCCCAAGAAGATGGTTTTACAACGGTCTCTCGCCGAAAAAAAATAGTCTAAAAATGTCACCCACCACTATTCATTCAAACCTAGTACTTCCTCCACCCCTGACCTCTCCCCACTCCTATTACAAACCAATTTGAATCACTTGAAATAGAGGAAACTAACATGGAGACTGCTGAAGTAGACCCACCAACTAATCAAAAAATTCCCCCTATAGTCTTGACTAAAGTTAATAACCCAAACGAGCTAATTAAAAAATTTAACAACATCTCAAAAGAAAAAATTATCGGAAAAAATAATCAGAAACTGTTAAATTAATAGTGTTTGAAATAAATTAGCCAATAGAAATTTATTTAGATAATAGAATTAAAAAAAACCAGAAATAATTCATTAATAGAAATAAATTAGTATTGATTATTCTAAAGTCCAGCAAAAAAAATTTGATTTTATCAAAAAAGTAATGACTGATTAGTTTCGGTGAAACAACGAATTCTAAGGCAATAAGTAAAGGAATTCTTAACATGTGTGAACTGGAATTAAAATTGCACCTTCTTCATACAATTGAGAATTCGCTCCGATGCTCATTACGGTGTCAACTCGAGCACCCGTCAAAAACTAGTAACAACAAGCATCCAGAAATCCACCCTCCACAAGAGTTCCAAGGGGATTTTAAGTATGCTCTGCGCCGGCAGCCAAAATTCATCTCCCCTGCGAATGAGATTGGTCCACCACAAAAAGGCTGCCAGCTGCAAAAGAGACGCTTGTGTCAAACTCATGCCACCACGCGCATAATGTCTGCAAATTCTCCCTCTTCAACGGAAGAGGTTATTCAGATTTGATCGAATTTAAAAAAATATCAACTCGTTACTAACGCTGGGAATTAACGCTGGGAAGTATTTCGAGCACATAGGCCGCACAGCGGCCCTTAAGCTCGGGTCGGTATTATTATAGCAAGACTTGGCTTAAAAGTTGAAGATTAAAACATTCTGCTTGATGGGATCAGTAGCTGTGCTCTGATTGGTAGTCTCTGAGGTCTGGTAAGATTAGCAGTTTGGACGTACAGGTTTCGGTCAGGGGTGGCGCTGATATCTTGGTTTCCTATTGGTTGCTGTGGTATGGAGGGGAGCTTTCCTATTGGCTGCCCTTGGCTGATGTGTTTGAATTAGGGGTGTGTTTATGTTGTGGGGCGTATACGGCTTGTGAATGAAGTTATTAAGTTACAAGTGTGTATAATTTTTTTTTGTTTAAATTAAATTATAGAGAATATAATATGTGAGAAAATTAAGGAGGGTTGTAAGAATCAAGTAGTACTATTCTGGGTCGTTTAATGTTTTCTCTTGGGGTGTAATTTTCAAGATTAATCATGTTGATGTTATTGGTGAGGTTTAGAGAGGAGAAAAATTTTTTGGCAGTTTTTTGGATATGTTTTCTAAAAGTGGGGATTTTAGTAGCTTTTAGGATTTCATTATTTCTGATGTACCATCTAGATTTAGTAATTAATCGGAGAGTTGAGCTTTGTGTTTTTTCGAGTAGATTAATATTACTTTTTGCCGCATACGCCCAAATTGGACATGCATAAGTGATAATTGGTCTGAGAACGGCTGTGTACAGAAGCAATTTGTTTTTAGTAGTCATTTTAGAATCCCGGCAGATTAGGGGGGGAAATACTGCATTTTGCTTTCCGGAATTTTTCACGCGAGTAGTTAATGTGTGGTTTCCATGTAAGTTTTTTGTCTAGTATTACTCCGAGGTATTTTGTTTGTTGGGACCACGGTATTTGTGTATTGTAGAAGGTTGGGGGTGCGGTGTTAATAATTCTTTTTCTGGAAAATAAGATTGCTGCCGATTTCTCGACATTAATCTTGATTTTCCAGTCGTTATAATAGTTTTCAAGTATTTTTAGGTGTTTGTTAAGTGCGAATGTTACTGTTTTTGTGTTTTTGTGTTTCGCCAGTATGGCTGTGTCATCGGCATACATGTTTAATATGGTTAAGGTATTTTGTGGTATGTCATTTAAGTATAAGTTGTATAAAATTGGGCCGATAAGAGATCCTTGAACTACTCCATATTTTGTGAAGTGAGTTTGTGAAAGTGTGTTATTGATTTTAACTTGAAAGTTTCTGTTTGTGAGATATGAAAAAATTAATTTTATAAGTGGTGAAGGGAAGTTGTAGTTTATAAGTTTGTAGGTGAGACCTTCTATCCAGACGCGGTCGAAGGCTTTTTGAATGTCTAGAAAGACCGCGCCTGTTGATTTACTACGTTCAAGTCCGGATGAGATATGCTCTGTTAGTTTGATTAGAGGATGGGAGGTAGAGAGATTTTTTGTGAAGCCGTATTGGTTAGGGTTACGAATATCGGAAGCGTCAATGTGGTTGTTGATTCTTTTCAGTATGACAGATTCTGTAAATTTGCTTAAGGAAGAGAGCAATGCTATTGGTTGATAGCTATCAGGTAGGCGGGGATTTTTCCCCGGTTTAAGGATAGGAAAAATTATTGAGGTTTTCCAGTTTTTAGGAAAGTGTTGTAGTTTAAGTATTATATTAATTAAATATGTTTGGAGGAAAATTAGTTTATGTGGAAAGTTTTTGAGCATTTTATTTGTGATATTGTCTTTACCAATGGCTTTATTTATTGCAATGTTTTTAATGTAGGTAGTAATTTCATTTGGCCAAACAGTTTCAATGTGTGTGTGTGAGGTGGGGGGTTGTTAAAAAAGTTTTGTAGGGTAGTGTGTACTTTTTGATCAATTTCAGTTATGTAATTTGTAGGGCGTTTGTTTTCTGTGAAGTTGTGTGTGAGTGAGTGTGCTAGGAGGTTAGATTTTTCAATGTCTGATTCAGCAGTATTATTGTTGCTTATTTGTGGGGGAATGTGACTTCTTTTGCTTTTGAAGGATTTAGTAATTTTCCATATGGATTTGTCATGTATGTTAAGTGTTTGCAAGGTTTGAGTCCAGCTATTTTGAGTGAATTTATGTATTTCTTTTTTGATTTGGTTTTGAATTCTGTTAACTTGTGTTTTAATGTTGGGGTCAAGTGTTCTTTGAAATAATTTTTTGGTTTTGTTTCGTAGTTTAATGAGTTGTTTAATGTTGGGTGGTGTGTATCTTTCGTTTTTTGTTGTGATTAGTGTGGAGGCTTTTTGTTGTGCATTATTAATGCATTTTGTGAGGTCATTAATTTTTTGTTCAAGTTGTGTGCTATTGTTGATGTTAGAGTAGTTAATTATGTTTATGTTATTGTTAATTTCTTGTTGAAAGAGTTTCCAATTTGTCGTGATGGCTCTTTTGTTGATGTGATGTGTAAGGGTAAAATTAAATTCAAGAATTATTGGGTTATGGTCTGATGAAAGTTCTGGTATGGAGGTGATGGTGTGCTTGTAATTAAAATTTTTTATGAGTGCAAAATCTATGGTGGTGCCTGAGTTGTGACCGTATCTTGTGGGTGTGGGTGGGTATGCTAGTGTAATGTCGTGTTGATTAATATAATTATATAAGTCAACCCCTCTAGGTGTGTTAGTGTTTGCGTTCCATGTTTGGTGTTTCGCATTGAAATCACCTATAATGACACAATTGTTATTTAAGTTAAAGATGGTGTCAAGTTCTTGTGTGAAATTGGAGTAGTGAGATGACGGGGGTATGT
Organism: Nephila pilipes; assembly: GCA_019974015.1. Lineage (NCBI taxonomy): Eukaryota > Metazoa > Arthropoda > Arachnida > Araneae > Nephilidae > Nephila > Nephila pilipes. The sequence continues at coordinate 12,723 of BMAW01093230.1, forward strand.
ATGTGGAGACGAGGGTGACAGCTGAGTGGTTAGTGGGGTGAGAATAACTATGGTTGCTTCTATGTGTTGGAGTGGTGGGGTAGTTAGGCGGTGATGTGCAAGTGAGTTTTTAATGTAAATCATGGTGCCTCCTGATGCAATTTCTTGCAAGTGCCTATCGTCTCTGTAGGCAGTGTAGTTTGGGAGGTGTACAGTGTTTCGTGGTCTCAGGTGTGTTTCTTGTATCATTATTAAGTCGGGGGAATGCTTCTGTACAAAATCTCGTAGCTCAACAATACGAGATTTTAAGCCGTTCGCGTTCCATGAGCAAAGGCTTAAGCCGAATAATTTGTATCTATTGTTCTGTTCAGCTATTGTTAATTGGTTTATAGAATTAGTCATCATTGTCCAACCGAGCTTCTATTAAAGCATAGGTTTTGTTTGTCTTGCCTTTTGCTGCTTTAATTTTGGAAATGTTCTTGAGAAGTCCTGGGAGTTGTTTGAATATTTCTGTTAGAGTTTGGAACATCTCTATGGCTTGAAATAAGTCAGGTGTTTCCTCTTCTTCTTCTATTTGTTGCTTTTTGTTCTTTTGTTGCATATGCTTGTTTACAAGGTTTATTGCTTTGGTTCTAATGTTTTTGTTTGAGCTGGTGGTCAGTTTTTCTTGTTGTGGTGGTGGGTTTGTTTCTGGTTCCTGTGGCGCCATCTGTTTTTTGGAAACGGCGTTAGCAAAAGTGAAGTTTTCTTTGATCAAGTTTTGTCCTTTGGCGATTATGTTTTGCTTTTTCGGAGGTTTTGGGAACTTTTCGCAGCCTCCATATGAGGCGAGGTGTCCCTGATGGTCGCAATTAATGCACTCGGGGTTTAATATTCTTTCTTTTATTGGGCAGTCTCTGGTGAGATGAGGTTCTGCGCATTTCAGGCATCTTGACTTTATGTGACAGTTTTCTGCCGAGTGGTGAAAATAGTTACACCGATAACATTGTGTAACTTTACCGCTACCTCTGTATCCCTCAATTTTGATGTTCATGTAACACAGTTTGGAGATGTCAAATATTTTCTCGGCTTCTTGTGTTCTCGGTAGAGTAGCAAGATAGACCGGAAGTGGAAGCTTGGTTCTTCTGTTTGTAAGTTGTACTACGCGGATGGGGTTGAAACCTAATTCCAGTAGTTCTTCTTTAATATCTTCTGGATATGTTTCCCGTGGAAGTCCTTTAATTATGGCCTTCACAGGTCTTTGTTGTACCGGGCGAATAACGTAGTATTCGTAATCGGCTCTAGTGGACAAGTATTGACTAGGTTTCTATATTCGTCTGGGGTGTTTACATATAATTTGATATATTCCCCTGAAAGCTTAGTGCGAAGGTCGGGGATAACAAAGTGTATGGCCTGAAGTTGGTGCTTGTAGTTGTTAATTTTTAACATTATTAGTGGAGGGAGTCGTTCCTTGGGTGGGAGGACGACTTCGTTTGTTTGTGTGTTATCTGATTCTTGGATTTTTAAATTTTGGAATTTGTTCTGGGTGGTTGTAATTCTAGTAGATTCGGTGATTATTTGTCTTTTAGCTGTTTTTCGATTTGGGGAGTGACGAAGCCGTCTTCGTCTTTCCTTTTTAAATTTAAGTTTTTAGTTGGTGTGGTAGGTAGAGTGGTGTGAATGTGACAGCCAGGGACAGAACAAGTAGGAAGTGATGAATACTCACCCTCCGCTGTTGTCAGATCATCCTGGGCCTTGGAGTGGAGTAGGAGATAGGAGCGGAACTGCTCGTCAGATTCGTCATGGTCAGGATTCCTTCGGTTGGACTGGATAAGCATATTTACTTCGTCTCGGTAGTGGACGAGTTTTCGAATCCGTCTTTGTAAGGCCTGTAGTGTCTCGCATGACTCCCGATTTACATCTCCAATAGGAGATTGAGAACGGGATGAAGATGGAGAAGATAAATCCATCTTTAGTTCCATTGTTCCAGTATCAGGTGCCGGGTCGGTTAGGGTGAGAGTCGGGAAAATAGAATATCTTCGCCGAATAGCTCTGAAAAGAGCTGCTTCGATGTTATTTTGAGCTGATTTAGTTAAAAATACGGAGAGAGCCGGTTACACGAGCCAGTTGATCTAGTCAATCCAATAATCCTCTCAGAAGTTGAAACGATTTCATCAGAATGAATCTTAAGTATCAGTCAAAATACTAGAATAAACCAATACATAATTAGTTCTGGTATAACTTGTTGTATCATACGGTTAAAACCAAATTGTTTTCAATTAAGTTGGTAGAAAAATTATTTTTTTATTATGTCTTGTTAAATAAAAAATTGGTGATTTCAGTTTCTATACACAGTTTGATGTTGCATTTTCTAACAAATTAATTAAAACCAAAAATAAATACCAAGAACTTTCTACCATTGAGATTAATCAAAATTCTGAAAATTCAATCCAATCTAATTCAGAAAATAATACCAACAAAAATAGGAATCTCCCTCAGTAATGCTTAAAATAAGCCAAAACTATAAAAAAAAGAACTAACTTCGGCAATTCCCACTTTACGTACTTGCCTTTCTGGTGAATACATTAAATTGTAAATAAATAACTTTGAAGAATATCGTTCAATAAACAATGTTCTAACTACAAAACCCTACGAATACTATGTAATTGAACCTAAAATATCGCGTGCATTGAAAATAGTTATAAAAGGTCTACCAAGAATTACTGATGTTAAAGATATTCATGAAAAACTCGGCTTTAACCCTACAAAAGTTAACCAATTGATCAACAGACGAACGAAGCTTCCCCTTCCGATCTACATGGAGACATTACCAAGAAACGAAACAAATCAAAAAATCTTTGATCTCACTAAAATTTGCTATATGTCAATTACAATAGATAACTACAAAAATAATACCTCCATTCAATGTTTTAATTGCAATAAATTTAATCACAGCGCGCAAAATTGATTCCGAGTATCTAATGATCCGGCGCACACCCGACTCGCGATGGTCAGATTCAAAACAAAATCCAAGAAATCACCTGTATTAACTATAACGTAAAAGGACATTCTGCCTCCTATAAAGGTTGCAAACTCTTCCCTAAACCACCAAAAAAACAATAATATTCCACTGAAAAAAACCATCATAGAAAATTTTACTTTCGCTCAAGCCTTAACTTCTTCTCAACAGATGACGCTGCCTACCAATGAAACTCTCAAAAATACACCTCAGTATTACAATCAAAATAAAAACCATAATCCAGTGAACAACATTATACAAGCAATTGAACAACTATAAGGACTTGCTGAAATTTCCGCTCTAATACCTGGTGTCTTAACTAATTTACATAAAGTAAAAATAACACTGCAAAGATAACGGCAATCATCCAAGCTTTAATGTTAAATGACGAATAATTACCACACCACTTTTTTAGTTTTTACCAATTACACTCATATATATTATGAATTAAATCTTTGTTTTCGCATTACCAATAAAAATTTAAATGTTTTTCATTCATTTTAATTCAAAATGGGCAACCAATAGCAGTTTCAACGCTACTCACCTCTCAATCAATGAAAGTTCTGTACCCCAGATTTTCATCACACTATTTATATTTTTAGACTTTACCATCAAAAATGAAAACTCCATCATTCCAAAGCAACTTCTATAATCAAGATTTGGGCTTGCATCCCAAACTGCTCTGCAAGTCAAGCATCCCAAACTGCTCTGATATGGAGATTTAGAGTCGTTGGCTCAGGAGCTCCAGTAAAGCCTGTCAACCTATATATCTAACTGATAATATTATTAATTCACATAAAACTGCATCTAAACCCATTCAAAAATCCAACAATATTTTCACTCCCTCCCATATTAAAAATTTATCGAAACTCAAAAATAATTTACGTAAACAAAATATCACTTAACCCCAACATTAAAACTGAACTCAATAGAAATCATTAAAAAAGAAATACACAAATTTACCCAAAATCCTGGAATCATTATACACACGAGATAATTCGCTCTGGACAACTACTAGATTTAGGACACAAAAATGGTGCTTATAAACCATTGTGAAAACCGCATACAATATTTTCCCCCTTTTTTCTCAGGAAAATTTTCCCTGTCCCTCGCGATATAAGCGCCACCTGATGATTTCGTGCTTTTTTAACATTATGATCGTCCTTCTCCCATACGCTTCGTACAAACCTTTCGCATTTAATTTATTATTCCGTTTCATACGCTTCGAGACAAAGCGTTTTTTTTTTGTCAGTATTACCAAGTAGAAGAGAGTTCCAAAGTAAAGAAAAAATGATTTTGTTTTTATTTTAAAATTAGTAATATTTAAAGTGGTACAATTAAATAAGCAATTTTTCTTTTTTAATCTATCATAAATCCGAGATTAAAAAGCGTAGGCTAACGAACTTCGAGGATGAAAATGCAGTTTAGTGTAACCACTTAGCGAGGTATAAAAAGTTGCCAAATTTTGTGATATTTTAGCCGAACACGATCAGAGAGAGGTATATATATATATGGTGAACTGGAATCCGAATTCACATGACAAATTCGACAGGGTTGCCACTGCTAAAGCCACCACAGGGAAAACAGGGTAGCCACATTTGGCAAAATATCACCAAATAATTCCTGTCGCCAAGGGTGGTTACTCTAAACTGCATTCCAAACTGTTTCTTATGATATATAACTAATTTTATATCATAAGAAACCTCTAAAAAAATCAAGAATATGTAAAATGTACAGTTTATCCTAATTTCTCACTCACTGAGAAGACTGGCTTTCTCTCTGGAGAATCAAAATAAATGCAAGCAAATCCCACGCCATCCTCTTCAACCACAGCAATAGACCCTACAACCCACCTCCTCCTATCAACTTATTCGATGAATACATAGAATGGGCTGATCAAGTCACCTATCTAGGTATCCAGCTAGACCCAAAACTCACCTTTAAATATCACATCGAGTCCATCATCCAAAAAGCTTCCAGAAAATTCTATTCTCTACAACCTCTACTTGGAAAAAAGTCAAAATTATCTCTTTCAAACAAGCTGTTAATCTACAAAACCTACATCCTACCAGTGATCACCTACGGCTGCCAAATCTGGGGCTGCACCGCCATCAATCATAGAAACAGAGTTCAAAGAACCCAAAACATCTTCCTCCGACACATCGCAAGAGCCCCTAGATACATGGCATTCCGATTCCTTCATACTGAACTCAAGATACCCTCCATCGCAAAAACTATCCACAAGCTCTGTGAGTCATTTCTCAATAGCATTGAAAACCACAACAACCCAACCATCAACGCCCAATCTACCATCATTCAAGAAATTAACTACTATCATCGCCTTGCATCAATCTGACCTTTTAAAGAAACCTACGACAAACCGAAACTTGACCCACTCCCCCACCTCGATCAAAAACTTTCTCTCCTACCGTTTCTCCCTTCTTCTCTCTCCCTCTCCACCCTGTCCCGGTAAGGGTTAGCTCTGCTCCCCCTTCCCCGCAGCAGACCTAACCACTCTCCTTCCCCTACTCCCTGTCCTTTCCTCCCTGCCCTGGCTAGGGTTGAGCCCCGTTCACTCCTTCCCATCGGCCGTTCTACCCTCTCACCTACCGCTCTCCTTCTACCCTGCCCCGGCGAGAGCGGAGCGCTTGCTCCCCCTCACCCACGGCAGACCCTACCCTCCGCTCGCTTCTACCAATCATATCGCTCATCCCACTCGACACTCATAAGTCACTCTAACACTATTCAATCCTCTCTTTCCTACCAATTCTAAAATTTTTCTCACAAAATCATTAATACCTTCATGTTTCTATCCATGCCATGCTCCATTAGACAAAGAAAAAGCAGTTCACTCCACTGCTGGAACTTTAAAAAACGTAGCCAACCTGAGACGAGAAGCACTGCTTTCGAAGAGAAGGCTTCTTAATAAACATCTGGCGTTTGGCGCATGCGTACTTCTTAAGTGGCAGCGTCAGTCGTGCTATTTACTGACCTCGTATAGTTCGGTTGGCACAGTCTCTCAATAAAAATTATTCCGTTTGTGAATTGAAAGGTAAGTGGATCTCTTTTTTTCAATCTTTCGCTGTGATATTTCCAAAGCGCTTGAACAATCACAACCAAACAAAGGCTTGTAATAACTGTTTGTTACTACTCTTTTAGCATCGATTTTCCACAAACCCTGGAACAAAAGCACTACATCAGAAATCAATTTTCCTAGCTTGCTAGTAATGTGCGTACCATCTGTTCTTCGAGATACCCGAACACAAGTACATATGTACTTAGAGAAGAAGGCGAATAGTTTAATAAATGATAAAATATTTAAATAAAAGAAAGACATTTCTGCTTACATCTCGAGATTTTGTAGGGTAATCTGCGTTGCAGGAGGCGCTGCTTTAGTGTAGCTAGACAATTCCCATAAATTTAGTAAAAAAAGCAATCAATTGATTCATAATATATCTAATACACGATTTATTGGTTTAATAATAAAAAATTTAAAATTTAGGAAGCTTTTAGGTACATTATAATTTTTTAAGTGCGAGCAAGAATATTTTAGAACAATTTAACAGTTATTTTAAATAATTTATAATACAGATATTAAACATGTATCCAAACAGAATCAACTTATAAATAGTAAATTATGGGATATCATGGAAAATTCTTGTTAGGTTAAATAATAATTGCAAAAAAATCGAATAATTTGACGAAATATATAATATATATATGTGAATGTGTTTGCGGAGTGGGGGAGGGGGTAAAATGATTTTTAAAAAAGGAAAAGTATGCATATTTATCTACTGCTAAAAATCGGGATTATGAAATGTTGTTATTCCCCGGTTATTCTCGACACATCAAATATGAAAGTGAAAGACCGAATATTTGGATATATTCTTAATCGTACGGATCAATGCCTGTGTAGGTTGACAATGGCTGGTAAGCTGTAGTGGGGATCGTAACGAAAATCCGAGAAGACACAGTCATTCAAAGTGTCGTAACAGTTTTAAGTTGTTGCAACAAATAAGATTTCAAAATATTAATCAAATAATGTAAGCGTAATCTGATTATAGGTATTATTTTTTTTCTAATTTCGAATATACTGTTTTTTTCTTCTTTTTCCTTTTGGTTCAACAGGTACACATGTGCTGCTAATCAAGCTTTCTCCTATTTTGACATACATCATATTGTATTTTCACTATAAAATGAGATTTAAAAAGTTTTTTTTCTCTCTTAACGAAACAAAAATATATTCTGTTTCAACATTCATCATCAGTGCATGCTGAATGTCGACATTTGCCGATGTAAATGAGAAATAATTATACTTAACAAATAATTTGGTCAAACCGAGCGACTATGTTGCAAAATAAAACATTAAGTTCAATTTAAAGTATAAAATTAATTGTAAACAAAGGAAACTTTTTCTGAGATTAAATAATTATTGTTATAAAATAAAATAAATTGGTGACAAATCATTAGTTGCAAAATTAAATTAATTTAGGTTTAATCGCAACTACTTACTGCTGTAGAAAAAAAATTGGTCAGTTTTTAAAATCTAAATATCTTAAATGAGAGATTAAAAGTATTTAAAAAAATTGTCCAACTCTGAAACTTTTTTCTTCTCTCCTTTTTCTTCTTTCGAAGAAATTGGAGAATATTTTTTTTTTAAAAAAAAATTGAATAATTGATATAGGAACAAAATATACATAATTGAAGTTGTTTTAAAAAAATATCTTCTGTTGCACATAAGGATTAATATTACCTTATTGTATTTAAAAGTTTAAAAAAAAAATTAAAATACTTTTTGGCAAAGTAATTCGCACTCTCCGAATGTTTTTATATATTGAAATATTGGTGAGAAACTCGAAACGCTATAGAATTCAGTGATGCGAAATATTAAACGAAATGATACTACACCATTTACGATAAATCACCATTCCAAAAGAAGATTTGATTTGCAAACTACAAATGCAAAATGCGCTTTAAGTTGTATGCGCACAATGTAATTTGAAGCCGAAAAAAGTTAGAACAAGAAATGGATCTTCAGTAGGCCTCGGATAGAAAAGAAGTAAAAAAGTACTGATTAACAACACAACTTTTTTAGTTACAAGAGTTTATATATCAACCTTACGAAACTTTCATAGCACAAGCTCTGGTTTCTCTTCAACTTCGTGCTAATCTTTCGCCTTTTACTAAAGATTACCGTGGAGAGGAACAACTCAATGAGCCTGCAATAATTTTTGGACCCTGCCTCGGCGGGGTGATAAACAAAAAGGGAGAATCATTACACTTGCTTGCTAACAAGACTTGTACTAATCAGACATAGGTTCATGTGTGCGTTCTACACCATGGTAATCAGGAACTATATTTTCCATGTTTCTAAGTTATTTTAGTGACCCATTTCGATCTTGTTTATATTGCGTTTTATAAATGAGTAGACGAAAATGAATGGTACCCTCTTCAATGTTTAGATTCAGTTCGATTTCGAATATGTTTTAAGGTTATTACTTTTTTTTCCCCCACAAGAAGCAGTGTTGTGTGTATGAAAATTCGGCTCTTGACAAATGGCATCAGGAATTTAGCGGCTTTTTGTTAAAACTGGTACACGTGACGACACGACACCCCAAAATTCGTCTATGGTATTCTTTCGCATTCTTCTTTTAAGTGGTGTGCCACACGTCAGTTCAATCAACAAAACGGATTCAACACCTAAATCCATCCATTCTCTCTCGAATTCTATTTTAATTTTAAATGGAATTCATTGAGTCGAAACGTTTCATAAGATTAGTCTCCAGACCTAGAAAAAAAAAATCTTTGATTCTAGCTGAAATATCATTCTGTGATTCCGTTAGTCTTGTGAAAGAAGTTTTGTAATTACAAGCTTCCACGTCATGTGAACATAAGTTTTATCGTTGAATTAATTATAAATGGTAATATTGATTCCTTGTAGGGTCAGATTTAAGCAATTAAAAATATCACAAAGATATTCTGCAATAATTTACGAGTTATGATATGAAATGAAGGCGTCGCGACACACCATTTAGGAATAAATGACTTGGAAGCAACTTCTTGAAATACTCATTTCCATTAAGGATAAAATTCCGATCGAAACTTCAAACGTTAACAATCGATGCCTTTTAAATGCATTCATTGCTGAAGCTGTCGCGATATGATTAATATTGTTCTTAATCGTTTATGAAAACACATTAGAATGCGAAAACATAACATTTTTTGAAAAAATCATAGACGCTGACCCTGCAAATCTGCGAGACTCCACGACACCTTACAAGCACGAGGTAGATGTAGATATTTTAGAATAAAGTGTGGCAATTATGAAACATTTACGGAGAATGGTCGAAAATAAAATGAAGTTATCACTTTTGAATGATACATCAAAATAATAAATTAGAAAGGTTTTAGCAATCTCCACTTACCTCGAGCGACCCCTGTGTCTCTAACGTTATTATTATTCCCAAACAAACAAACTAAATATTTACAGGAGAAAAAAATTAGATTTTTCTTTTACCTAACACAGCCAGATTGGTACTCAATAGTTATTAGTTGAAAATAGCAAGCAAAAGATACATCCTGTTTCCATGTTACTTTACCGATCACAGCGCCTCTATCTTCATATTGTTTTACCGTGATAAAATCCATCCAAGTTATATTCCCAAGCAAATACTATCCGTTACAAATATAGCTATAATTTTAACACTTATCTAACATAAAATTCTTAATGAAATTATAATCAAAGTAGCAAAACATGTTTTTATTAAATTGAAACAATTAAAGCTGTATATTTATGAGCATGAACAGAGTAAATACGGTACTGCAATAAGTCAAATACCGCGAACAATCCCTGCTCCTTTAAGGATATTTTCACTCCCAAAGCAAACAAATTAAAATAGCTGATATTTTTCTGTCACTAGTTTGAATAACACTTAACACTGCATCTTAGATTACAAAATTATCAACTGATAACGGATCTATTAACTGTTAGCAAACAAAAGAAATGTGCTACCATGTAACTCTATCGATCACAGCGCCTCTACCTATAGTTTGGGGTTCAGAAATAAGCATCTTCAAATTATTTCAATTTTCTGTTCAAAGTTACTATTTTTTTACATAGCTTAAATTTCTTTCTGGAACTGTAACCAAAATATAGCAAAATACTTTTTGATACATTGAAGCAATTATAAAGAAAAGTATATTTTGTTCTTGCTCTGATTATTAGTGATAAAGATATGAGAACTTAGTAAAAATAAAAAGTACTGTGACGAATGAATGACAGATTAATTAAATGTTATAAATTAGATATCACTGCAAATAAATATGAACTACATCACATTTGCATTTAAAAACTGCCACTCGGCATGATAAAAAGGCTTAGCGTACAAAGAGCAAGAGGAATTATGCTTAGGAATTACATTATTTTATAGGGCTGTTATATTTCTCCTACCCCATAATAAAATAGTACTCCTTTTTAAGCTGAATTGGATACAAACGTTGTTGATCCCTGAGGTTGTGCGATTTTTGAAAATCGGTTGTACGTTGAAAATGTTAACGTTCAGTGAATCGATTTTAAAAATTTTTTTTTGGATGGTAAAAGAAAATCTGCTATAGAAATTTGGATGGCTTCGTTTTGAAAATGGTTTTTTCCCATAAAATTTGTTTTCTTTAGAAGACGTGATCGGCTTTACAGTGTCCGTTAGAAGCCTTGAAATTGGATCGTTTTGTAATATTTCGTTCCTCCGAAAGTAAATCCTCATTTGGATAGGATTAGATATTTGAAAGTTATTATTTGAACTGATTACGATTTGTATGGTGAACGTGGTTTTCAGACAAGCATCCTTCGAAAATAGATCGCTTTGAATAGTCATCCCGAAAGGCAGAAAATTAGCAATAAGAAAGCAATAAAAATTCTAATAACTACGGTTTTAAAGCAGTTCGTTGGATATTAGGGAATGTTATTAGGGAATGAACTACTGTTTTCATGCTGATGGGTGCAGATTTATCTTCTACATAAGGTTAGTAAATTTTATTCATTCCTTTTTTTTATGTTTCCTCTTTCTTTATGCGATTCATTTTTACTTAGAAAGTAAAAATATAATTGTTCATTTAAACTGAAATTCCAAATTCGTTGCTTTGTCTTCTAGACACGACGATTTCTGCATTTTTTTTTTTTTTTTTTCGTTGCATAAGCTTGCTTATTTCAGAATTTGCCTTCCAGGCACAACGACATTTTCTTTTCTAGCTTACAATTTGAAATACCCGCCTTGGCGCCATTTTGGTTCATCATAATTTGCCTTCCGGGCACGACGAAATCTTTTTTTCTCGCTTTCAGAAGCTCCGTGTTTGAAACACCCGCTTTGGCGCGAAAAAATCACGCCAAGAGGCCTTGCACAACTAGGCCTTCAATAAGCAGTCAGTGATATCTTTGGATTTGTTTTCAAAGTAAGAAATAAATAAAAAAAAATTAAGTTAAGACTTTGAAAGAAAAAAAAGAATGCTATGTTTAAGCTACAAAGTTACGCAAAGTGTGAAGTTTGAAAAACCCATGTTCAAAAAACGAGTTTTTTTTTCGGTGTTATTCCCTTTCAAAAACCACTGTCCTGTATTGCTTCGAATGTTTTTCAAAGTAATTACGTTTTTTCCCCACATATTTTCATTAACGCTTTACCTTATTTTAAATATTTGGTTCTTTCAAAAAAGTATAATTTTTTCACGTTACATTTAAAAATGAGTTAGATTTAAAAATTTTGAACCTGAATGTTTGAGATTTTTTTTAACAACATTCCTGAGCAAGTTAATAGCATGAAAAGTTCCTCCAGAAAGAAAAGAGAAAACAAAGTGAGGCTACTTCACCGTTGGTAAAATAAATAAAATATTAAAATTTTTGAACTGCTAATACTATTTAAGCCTATTTTTCCGTTGGAAGACTCCTTTAGCATTCATGAAAGAAATAATTATTTCATCCATTTGTCGTAAACAACAAATCAATAGTTTTTGCTTCAAAAATACAGGAAAGTTACATTTACTGCATCTGGTAATCTGGTTAACTGCGGGATATTCATTTTGCATCGAAGTTCAATACGAACGGAGGAGGTCGTTGCTGTAGCCTCACATTTCACGTGAATGTCTGCAAGCTGCTTGTCAGAACCCACAATGTTTTTGTACAACACTCAAAATTCTCGGGGAATTCTGCGTGTTAAGGAAATTTACTCAGAAAATTATTAGTGATTCGCTGCAGCATAACTGTAATGCTACTTAAAATTGTAACACATTAAATAAAAAAAAAAAAAAGAACACAATTCAGTTGAGTTGTTTGGAGAAAAATTTAGGCTCCATCCAAGTTAACGAAATTTTAATTGGCGAATTTGGTTACAGTTAATTTCCTTTATATATGTTGGATGGTCGTTATCAACGATAACCTTAAGAAATCTCCTTCGTTACGACATTTAGGCTTAATGTGCTTGAGAGAAATTCGAATTCGTTTTTTTTGGCTAAATGTAGGGTTATCCTAGCGCCATCTCGCGAAGCCGTTTGGAAACTTTCATCGGAAAAAGTAAAATCACTCACCCGTTGTTCGTGTATATGAGAGTCGTTGCTGAACAAATTTGTAACATGTTCCGTTGAAATAGAGATAGATTTAGTTATTTTTTATTTTCGCCGTGAATTCAGTAAAAGGTGCCATAACTGTATAAACAAACTATGCCACCTTTGCTGTTCATGCGTTTTGTTTTAAAGCGATTTTTATGGTGAAGCTTAAAAAATTACATTTCAACACGATCGGAGATGTTATGTTAATAAAAGATAAAATCGGTATTATTTTTCAAAACTGTTTTCCCTATTTAAAACGTTTATTTATTAAATTTTTCAATTCATTGCACGGAACCACCACACGGGTCTCGTGTATGAAAGTCGTGGCAGAAAGAAAAGATAGAATTTGTGATATGCTTCATTGAAAGACAGGTAAGTTTTTGACTTTTGCCTTCTTTATTTCGATTGTTACCTGCGTGATTCCATTATAAAAATCATTATGCATAATGACATTCAAGCTACTCTACCTTTACATTCATACGCTTTGGATTCATGCGCTATTTTTTAAAATGATCAAAATAATGAAGAAATAAATATAATCTGCATTAAATTTAAAATTATATGAAAAATAATTCTAAAAAATAAAAGAGGTGCTATTTTCAAATTTATTTTTTATGTAATAAACACAAATTTATTAAATTTTACACTTCATACATTTATTGCACAATGGTATATTACACGTTTTTCAAGTTCATTGTATTGTTAAAAATATTAACTCTTTTAATCCTTTAAGGAGGGAAGAACATTTAAAAGATAGGAAATTTAAGCGCGTTTTCGAACAATACGACCCTTTGCTGCCTTTTTAACATTTAGCTAATGTATATTTTTTACAGGCTAAATTTTAAAGTTAATTAAACATTAAAATTCTTAAACTTCAATATTAACTAAACTGAGCAAGTTATCTGAGAAGTTTTTCCAGAGTATAAAAAATCAACAAGGACAATGAAAGGAGAGTGGTTCATTGTTAGTCTTGTTCAAAAAGAAGTATTTTTATTGCAAGAACTATTTAAGTCCTTTTATCTTCGAAACCTCGGGGTTTTTTTTTAGGAAATGAATAATTATTTTATCCATTTGTCGAAAAACATAAATTTAAAGTCTATTTGATTATTGCATAAAATTAAGGAAATGTGATTGCGCCAAGAATATTCATTTTTCATTGAGGCTCATTAAAAATGGAGGATGTCGCATTTCAAGAAAATGTCTTTCAGCCTGTTTGGAAGAATCAACAATGCTTTCGTAAAATAAACATAAAACACTCACAAAACCCTTAAAATTCCAAGAGTACAGAAATTTTACTCCTAATGTGCAGTAGAGCATCCAAAACGTTTCTTTTAGAGGTGGAGGAAGTTAAATATTTTAGTTTTCGCAACAACGCCTCCGGATTAAACATTAACACATTTACGAGCACGAACCTTTCATTTCGGAAAGATAATGTTTTAATCTATTTTTCACTTTAACGCTATCGGAGATGCGTTTTCACGTTTTGTTTATTTGGAGTCCATTCACGTCATTTAACTTACGCATACATTTTCGGTTTATATAATACCTTTTTATAAAAAAAGTTGTACTATTATAAAATTAATTATACTTTATGTGCGGTCGAGCTTCCAAAATGTTTCTTTCAGCGAGAGAATGACTAAAAAGAAAAAAGAGAGTACAATTTAATTACTCTAAATAAGTGAACAATATTTAATTTTTGTTTCAACAAGTGTCTGTAAATAGTTCTCGTATAAACAATTTATTTATGACGTTATATTTAAAAAAAATATTTGAAGCATTATATTAATCTACAGGGACTCTCTTAACAACAACGCCAAAAGTTAAGAGAAATCTTACAACCTATCCAAATAAGACGTCTTTTTCAGCCTAGTTGGTTAAGGCGCGGCAAATAGCTTCTTCGAACTCACTTGTCCAGGGTTTGAAACAGTCGCCGCTATCCAAGGTCGCAACTCTCTCACCCTCCACGGGATCGGAAAACCATCTACGCCGAAGCGGTGAATCAGAATTTTAATACTTGATGGCAGCACAACATATAACTACTGATTGCGTATCCCCCTGGCAAAACACTTGCCTCTGTATGTCTATCTGTGACAACCACTTATAAATCACGACAAGGATATTCTGACTCTGACGCACGTGTCGATGAGACCCATCACTCAACAAGAGACAGCCGAGAACTCAAAAAGAAAGAAAGAAAAGAAACTGTCCGAAGCAAAACTCATTGCAGCAGAGAGGGGAATATCAGTATCAAAAATAAGAGAAAAAAAGCAACCTTCTCTGCAAATGCTCTTCGTATCATCAGGATGATACTGGAGGGGGAGTATGCAGCGACAATCTTCAACAACAACGACAAAAGTTAAAAAACGCCTTACTAACTAGCCAGATGAGATGTCTTTTCTGCCCATCTGTTAGGAGAGCTGCAAGATGAGATCGATCAATTTTCTTTCGGACCCACTTTACCAGGGTTCGAAACAACCGCTGCCGGCACCCCAAATCATCAAGTAATCCCTAATTGTTCATGGTGTAGAAAAACATCCCTCGATGCTTCGGAGAAAATCTCCAGCCACCGAAAATCTGTTAAATATGGATTGTATTTAAATTTCATCCAAATTATCCTAAGGAATCGAGTGTACCTCTTGGAATAAATATTGGATTATCGAAAGATAATGAACATGCTCTATTGATTTTATTTTTTGCGACAGGTGCTTCAACACTTTTTGAAATTTACAAGAATAGAGGAACGCGATGGAACAGGAATAATTTGCGCTATCTCAAAAACATTTATTAAACTTATTTAGCATTATTCTTCCTGTTTTTCTGAAAATGTATATAAGCACAACCACTTGGCGCGATTTGAAAAAGCACCAAATTTGATGATTTTTTTGTTTTGGAGAAACATTTAGTGGAAAAGGGGGGGGGAAGAAAAATTTTTACACACCTAAATTTCAGGTTCCTCTTTTTTCAGAGGGGGATAAAGCGAAATCATTGCTTCCAAGAATGCTTTGTAAGTACCATCCTGCATGGAACGATTGTATGATCTCCTCCACATATATTCTCCCACGTACGAATCAAATTCTCCCTGGATATGGTGAGTATTATGCCGAAGGAAGCGTTTGATTGGCGACCAGGTACCTTCAATGGAGTTTGCAAGCAATGGGAATGCAAGGCTGTGGTTTACTCATAAATGAACAAACCCCTCTTCAGAGAGGCAGCCATAGATTTTGAGCAATCTGAGACAGTCGTATAGACACCGGAAACACCCATTCTTTAATAACATTCTAAAGCTCCTCTTCTGTACGACTTTCAACACCAGTCACAAAACACCAATTTGAACCTTCTTTCAACCCCACCAAACACCCATTCACCCTGAATAGGCCTACCTCTGCGAGACTTCATTTTTCCAAATTTTGATTCGTCCACCTTATCAGTGACTCCAGGTCCTCCGAGCTGCACGCGTTCTTTAATCCTTTCCATCGTGCAAACTTCTCGACAAAACATACGCCATTACACGAAGGTGTGTTCGTGGATTTTCACTTCATTCATACAAGAATACAGAAATGCAACAATTCGGAGAACACCAGGCAAACGAAGATAGCAGTGGGAAAATCACGATCCTTTCCTAATGCTTCTACAAACATTGTGAGGACTTTCTCCCCTTTTCTTGCAACGTCATTCAAAACCATGTGTCGTACCATTTCTTTCACACGATTTCGTATTATCACTACACTCCTGATATATTTTTCGAGTGTACTCTTTTAATTCATTTTTATCTGGGTTTTTTTTTCCTGTTATTGCAAATATTGTGTTTAATTCAAATACTAGCTGATGTTTTGTATCAGGCTAGATTACTTATAATTTCATTCTTGTTTCTCATATCTATCCTGGTAACGAAAGTTATGTTTTTGAAGATTTTAGAACTTATAGTAGATAACAGAGAACAATTAAACAAAACTTCAACGTGGACTTTTAATGTTATATCCACTGGGTTTTGAAACCGGGAACTCTCGTTCCGTCTACATGAGCTCTATTTCTCTCGGAATTCTGGTGCTCGTCCATGTGCTGCACTCTTTATCCACAAAATTGTGAATTATATTTTATGGACCAAACGTCTCGAAAGCATATGACAAACCATATGGAATTATACCATTTTCTTAAATTTTTGATTTTATTAAACACTTTTAAGGTTGAAGGGCATTTGAACTCGCACACTTGCCATTAAAAATTTAATTGGCGATAACTCGCTAAATATAGCAACCCTTAATCCCCCCCCCCCGATCAAACACGGCGGATGGTCGTTATAAATGGCAACCTTAAAAGTTTGTTTCGTCATGGCTTTTGAAGTTTAATGCGCTTGCCTGTAATCACAATAGGCTTTTTAGGCCAATCACAGGATTCTCCTAGAGCCATCTCGTGAAGCCATTTTGTAACTTTCCCCGGTAAAATTTAAATCACTCACCCATTGTTGAATTGCAGAACGAAAGGAGAAATTTTGTTTCATGCTTTGTCGAGAGAGAGAGAGAGATTTCTATACTTTTGTGATGAAAATTGTAAGAGGAATTTTGCGATATGCTTAGTCGAAAAAGAGATATTCCGGTACTTGTCCATTATAGCGGTGCCCGCCAAATTGCGATTTCGGATGTAGACGGAAAATCGCCTAGCAGTAAGATTTATCACCATTTTTGGTTGTAAACCTAAGGTTGCAGTCCTAAAGAAACAGCAGTTCATCATTTTAGTAAAATATCGCTTTCATGTTAACGTTACCGATTTCTTTTTTAAAATACCTATTTTGTTGTCTTTGAAATTGTCGTTAACAATTTTCAGTTTACCAAACAGCGAAATGGATGCTGGTTTTACACATTTCACGGAGAACCATAAGTACAATTTTGTAGATCCGTCAACGGGAATTCGCACGCAAAATGTTAAAAGAATGTAGGGTTCCGCAAAGTGGCGTAGCAAGAAACGGCTCGGCATCTTCTGGAATCGTATCTGTAGAATTTGTGTGCAGGAAATATGTAGCAAAAAAAATGCTTTCCATGAAATAGTGAACGCAATTTCGAAAATTTGGCCTTTTATGTAGATTGATGTTCTAAAAGTTATGTAAATATTAATATTAAACATCTAAATTTTTATAGTACTTATTGGGATGAGATTTATCACAAAACATATAAAAGATTATGAAATAAAAATATTATTTAAAGTCTTATATTATTTATTGGTGTGTTATTTGATTTCCTACATTTCAATTTCGCACTCCTCTTACTTGGCGATTTTAACCAGCTTGGCGACATTGGCGTATTCTTAATTTAGCGGGCGCCGCTTTAATAGACAAGTACCTTAAATATTAATTTTTAAAAGTAATTAATTCAAAAATATTCAGGGTTCCACGATCATTGGCAACAAATTTTGGGGTTCCTCGACCAATATAGTTTTCAATAATAGATTTTCAATTGAGTGAAAAATATTTCTAGAAAGCTTAGTAATGAAGTTTTCTATTGGCTCTATTTGCAAGTCATTATGGATAACAGAGTTCCTAACGTACCATGGAGCGTTCGCAATAATACGTAAGATTTTGTTTTGGATTATTTTATTATTTTTTAGGTAAGTCGGGGCTGCCGCTCCCCAAATAGAGGAAGCGTAAGTAATAATTGGGCACAAAATCTGCTTATAAAAAAGAACTTTGCTTTTAAGTGAAAGGGGGGAATATCTGCCAATCAATGAGATGCAGAGATGAATTTTATTCCAAAATTTATCCTTGAGAAATTTAATGTGCTCAGCATATGTTAATTTTTGGTCGAGATGCAGGCCCATATATTTAACCACCAATACCCAGTTGTTATCTTCGTCGAAAAGGATTAAGTTGCTTGGGGATTTTGTCTTCCTTTTTGAAAAAGGATGGTTTGCGATTTTTCAACATTAATTGCAATTCTCCAAAAGGTTAGCTAGTTCTCTAGGGAGTCAAGATAGTTTTGCATGTTTTTTAGTGTGTATTTGTTGTTGTAGACCTGGGACAACACCGCGGAATCATCCGCAAAAAGGCAAGTGCTAATGTGACGGCTGCCTACGTCATTTTGTGACATCATTTTTGTCTGCGGAACTGCAAGCCGTTTTAAAGAAAAGGAGGAAGCGATCTTTTGTAGACACACTTGCTTCGCAGATTCCAGACCTGTGAAGGTCGAGTTGCATAGTTGAAATGTTAAAAGTTGTTCTCGTTAAGTTTTAAATAAATTGTTAGTTCTTCTTGTTTTTAGTCTTTCGTAGTTATTTATTTATTTGTATAGCCTACACCTTCTGATTGGATGTTATGGGGAAGGAAGGTTTTAGCAACACCACTTTCCTATAAGAAGGTGATCCGTTCAAGAAACAAGCATGGAATACTCCCGGAAAGGCTAATTGGAAGCAAGTTGTCAAGATTTACTATCCGACGGAAACTCTCTGACACCTGTGAATTGGTAACGTCCCTATCTATGGTTCGAACCTCTGAGGCACGAATTTGGTCGGTAAAATTTTTATTTTTTTACTGCCGCTTTGAGATGTTGATTTAGTTACATCTGGCTCTTACACCAGTGCGCTTTACATACATACATTCTCAATAACTCCTCTTGCGCCAATAAACTTCACGATCACTCTCTCATTATAACACTCTCTCAGATAGAGATGTTGCTTAAAGAGGGTAAAGATACTAAAAGTGAAGGAGCTGTAGGTTCAAATAATAGTTGTGAAAGAGTAACAGTTAAGGTCCCTAGTTTTTGGCCCCGTAATGTAAAACTATTTTTTATGCAGCTTGAAGCTAGTTTTAGGTTAGCTGGCATTACGGTTGAGCAAACAAAATTTGACCATCTCGTTGTTTCATTAGACCCTGAAACTATTTCACATGCTACAGATATAATGTGTGAACCACCCCCGTGTCCATATACGGCTCTCAAAAACCGTTTACTAGAGCAGTTTGAAGTATCGCAAAACCGGAAAGTTAAAACTCTAATGGAGGATTTGGAATTAGGTGAAAGATCCCCGTCTTTATTGCTTAGACAAATGCGAGAATTGAGTGAAAACCATGTAGACGAATCTTTTCTTAAAAACATCTGGATGAGGCGTTTACCACCGCAAGTTCAAGCCGTTCTAGCTGTTAGTTCAGAGAAACTAAACAAGTTAGCGGAAATGGCGGACAAAATTATTGAATTTTCACTGGGCAGTATAAAATCCGTTTCTGATGGTAATTCGAGTACTGATCACGTTAGTCGTCGAGATGAGCAATTGTTTAAGATGCAACAACAGTTAGATGAACTCTCGAGATTGGTTAGGTCGGGTTCAAGACATGCATCCCCAAATCCACAACGTAGACGAAGTACATCGGTATCTAGAGCTAGTGCTAAGAAACAGGAAGGTTGGCTGTGCTGGCACCATTTTAGGTATTGGGAAAAGGCAAAACGTTGCATTCCTCCATGTGCATTTAAAAAGAAACTCGAATCTCTGACTGGAGTAGCGACGTCTTCTGTTTTAAGAGGTGAAAGTCGCAGGCTTTTTGTTAATGATGTAAACAATCGTACCGGTTTTCTTGTTGATACTGGTAGTGATGTTTCCTGTTATCCTAAAGCGTATGTAACTAAAAGTAATGGGAAAACTGATTTCTTTTTATACGCAGCTAATGGATCTAAAATCAAAACTTTTGGTTCTAAGTTACTGACACTTGATTTAGGTTTAAGACGTAATTTTCAATGGCCTTTCATTGTCGCTGAGGTTACTAAGCCTATTATCGGTGCGGACTTTTTGGAACATTTTGGTTTGCTGGTTGATTTAAAAAAACGCTGTTTGGTTGATCCTTTAGCTGATTTAAAAGCTAGAGGTAAAACTACTTTAAGTAATGTCCCAGTGGTAAAAACCATTGTCGGGAATTCCGAATACTTGGATCTTTTGCGTAAGTTTAAGGAGATTACTCAGTCATATGCTTTAATATAAAATGAAGTGCATAAATTAAAATTCTGATGTTGTAAATAATAGACTCATACTAAAACTTATATTAGTGATAATCAATGATTTATAAGATATACATACTTTACAAAAATGTTACTTTTTAAAATTTTATTCTTAATGGAAATGAAACTGTAGGGGGGAAAAAAACTTAATTTTGAGAAATAGAAAGTAGTACATTCTAAAAATTTTGAATACAGCTTAACAACCTGTCTTGTTATGCAAATGTGATTTTGTTTCTTCCAGCCATCATCAGAACCTTAAGCTCATTTTAGCATGAGCATATTTTTTAAAAATATTCATGTACTTCTTAAAGTAAATAAACATTTTACAAATATCAAGTCCTTTTGTATAACATCTGAATTATCTTACAAAATCAAATGAATAATAAATGCGATTGAAGTATGTGTATTGTTATTTTGTAAAAACATGCGGGGTTTCAAATATTGATAAACTGCTTCTTTATTTCGTAATTGTTATTTAAAACGAAATATAATAGTTTGATTTCGTGTTGCAGAAATTAAACTACCATAGTTTTACTGTAACTCCGAAGCTACATGCTATTTATCCGTAGTGATCCGAAAAATGTTGTCGACGATGCTTTTACTAACCAATGACTACATTTGAAGTTACAATTTTAATTACCGCGATGCAAAGTACATAGAAAATTACGTTATTTTCTTTATTTTATTCAATACAAATACAAATCGCAATTAAAACATTCAAATAATTCTCCCTGTACCAACCTTAATCATTTTATTCCATATTATTCAATTTTACATACCACTATTTTTTAATTATTTACTTCATTAATATATATATTATAAATAAAACTAATCGTCACTCTTATTTTGGACAGAAAAATAAAAATTAAGAACATGGAAAAAAAATTATGTCTCTT
>BMAW01093236.1:0-18895 GCA_019974015.1 Nephila pilipes
TATTCACTGCATATGATGCCAAATGCAAAATAGATTATTCTAACATCACGACGAGCCACGGTAGACGATTAGTTATTTCATCGTACTCGTAGCCTGTGGTATTTCAGTCCAGCCACGTAGACGCGTCTTGATTCCACTAAAAACCTGTCACGTGGAAAGGCTAATGCTCGTTAAATGTGTTACGTATCAATATCTTTACATTGGTGGGGCCTTCAGAGAGGCTCCCTGCATTTTTGTCGCCGTAGGCAACCCCCCTTCCAAAAAAAATATCCTTCCTTCCCCAGCTTCAAAGTAACTTTATATATATTTGGGAAGAAAAAAAACAGATTTATGAAAGAACCGTATTAACTAGAAAAATTATATAGAATTTATTTAATACAGTTATAGTATTGCGGAAAATTGTTTTATTGAACAACAAAATTAACCTTTTTGATGAGCTAACAACATCGAATTTACAAACTAAATCTAGCACTGATATCCAGAAATAAATTCAATATATTATTAAAGCAATTAAAAAACTAGTACAATGATATTCAATGTTTGAACCAAAATTGAAATAATCTCTTCCGAATTCACTCTTTTCTGCAAAATAACTACTTTTAGATCTAATTAATTTCTCTATTCATGTTCAATGGTCAATAAGCCTTTTAAGATAATTTTGAGTAGACATGGTTCTTAAATAACTTTTTTTTAATTGTAAAAACGTTATTTCACCATAACAGCAATTATGGGCAATTTTAGCAAAAAAGCAATGCTCAAATTTGGCCAATTTCAAAGAAAATTATGAACGTTAACTGAATCTTCTTTCTATCAATTCCTGTTGTATTTGAATTTACTACTCGTTTATTTTCTAGAAAGAGTCGGCTGTTTTTATTTATTTTTTTGCGTACTAGTTCATGTGGTTTTGTCACTCCTAATTTTTGCGCTGTAGGCAGCCGCTTGTCTTGCCTACCACCTAGGTCCTGATTGTATTTACTAATTACTAAAAATTTTCGAGTTTCCATACAAGTTGCATACGTATATGAAAATATCTGAAAAAATTATTTTTCATACATTGTATGATACTAGATATGTTAAATTAAATTAAATTGTTAAATTTAAACACATTGCACATTGTTATATAAAAAATCAGAGATAAATACACTGGCTTAAATATCATCTTCGTTTTTCGACTGAAACTCAAAACTACAAGTCCATTGCGAATAGTTTTCTGTACAATTTTTCAGTTATGTAAATCAAATGAAATGAAAAGCCCTAGTAGAAAATATAGTAAAATACTATTATTTCCTTTTTTTTTAATCGTTTTTAGGCTGGAGATGTTGTTGTGTCTTATTCCACATGGTTTAGTCGAAGGCTGGGTCAAGTCCCCGATTTCAAAATTCTTCAAGAAATTGTAAACGAGATGAGATAAAATAATTATTCTCATAATTATTTCACCTCATATTACAATTAAGTTCAACTTACATATCACGAGTGAGTCGAAGGGGGTCTTTCATAATGGCTGACCTGAATTTTTTTACTTTTGAATAGGTTTCAAGAAAGGTGAGAGAAGCATTGGGACCAGATAGAATAGAGACTCTTTCCTTGGCCGAATAATCAGCAGTTTCTTTACCAAAGTTGTAACACCCGATTACCTCGGATGTTATCTTGTGCCATCACTAATATCTAATATTAAACAATATGACACCAATAATTACAGAACCACCAAAACAACTTTCAACATTTATTAATATATAACCACTAAGACAATAATAATATAACTCTCCTGGTCAAGTTTATTAACACCTTAATTCAACCCACCAATAATAATCTAACAGTTTCTTACCAACTGCAAGTCTTAATCTGGAACAACTGCTGAAAGCACTAGAATAATTCTCAATCCGAGTGGTTTACACTCGGACCTCAACTCTAATCCTCAAGTCAACCTTTCCATACTATAACAATTAGATTCCACCTCCTCTCGTTGCAACGCCTCTCTGATCCTCCTTCTCCTCTCCTTCTCTACTCCTTCAGATGGAGTTTATATACTTCTTAATTTAACCGCTTCACTTCATTCCTAACTGCTTTGCATATTACATTCTTCATCACGTTTCATTTTTGGTTGGGCAAAGGTTGTTTAGCGAAAGCAATCAATCTCAATTGAAAGTCCCTAAGGTTAGTGAAGAGAAACCGCGAATAGCCCAATGTCACAAAGTGTCTTGCAAGAGACGAAAATTATTAGAAGTATATTTCATGCTGTAGTGAAAAATATTTCAGGTCTTTCAAGAATAGAAATAGCAGCTGTATCACCGACCACATTCCAGTTCCTCAGGTGCTAGAGGGAGTCTGACAAGATCCAAATATCGACGAATGAGGATTCGGTTTTAATAGCAATATCCGAAAACTGAGCAAAAATCTGGATTCTTTAATTTAAGTTTACTAGAGAAAGTAGGATTTTAATAAATTATTGCCACAGGCATTGCTTTTATTTCCGCTGCCATCAATTCTTGGTAGATCTTCTAGATGGTAAGTGATTGGTTTCAAGGTATACCTCTCAACATTTTGATCCAACAAGCTCATCAAATGAATCTGATAAAAAGGGATACCTCTTTTCAGTCTTGGATTATTTGACCAATTTCTATGATATGTAGATGTTCAGTAATGGTCATTCAATTATGGTCACTATGGTCATGTAGATACATTTCTATTACATGTGGATGTTCAATTATACTTAACAAGCACCATATTTCTTCGCAATTTTAAGAATTCAGGATTACACTTGTATAAAACCAGATCAATGAGCAACTATTTCCCACACCAGAGATGATGCAAGAATAATGACGGCCTTTTGAAAGCATTCAAAATTTCAACAGAAACATACACCACTTTCATCAGTATATGCAATTTTGCTCATGTTTATTTTATCAATGTGAGAAATAATGCTTTCTAAGTCCCAGATATCATTCAAACTTTATTAAATAATAAGTATCTATTTCGTAATGTTACCTATATTTGAAGTTTATTTGGGAAGTTCCATATGTTCATATTATCGCTTTATATTTCCAAAACAATTAACATTAATTTTCCAACTTTATGGGTTATAAAGGCCATCCGATGCTGTTTATGTGGTAAATTTTGAAGGAAACTGCGTATAAGTAAGACCGTTATAAAAATAAAAAAAAAAAGTTTCGTATTCAGTATATTTAATTTAAATTTCTTTAATACGATTTAGCAAAATTTTAGATAAATAAAATAGGCCTTTTTTTTTGTTCGAAATAACCTAAGAGAAGCCTTTCAACTTAAAAAGTATTCCACTACTACTGTCTAAAATAAGGGCTTATTATGTTTCATGGATTTTCTAAATAGTAAGTTGAAAACCCCGTCTCCTTTCTCTTGTGAATATGTGTAATACATATAAAATGAAACTAAGAAGCAAGCCAATTTCATTTATATTACAAAGCAATTAACATAATAAAGAGTATAGTTATTTGCCTCTATGAAAATAAAGATAAAATTTTAAAAGTTCTATGCAAAGTTTTGCAAAGAACAGATTTATCTATTCAAGGTGGGCTTTTTTTATAATTATTATTAAATTACTCAATTAAATATAAGAATTAATGTAAACAAGGAAATATCGAGAAAAGGACAATAGTAAATGTTTCTGATATTAAAATTAAAGGAAACGATAAATTATTAAATTGAATGTAGTTAAGTCGAATGTAGTTAAAATTAAAGCAAACTATAAATTATTAATTTGAATTTTATATCATCCACATGTAATTAAAATTAAAGCAAACAATGCATCATTAAATTGAATATTTTAAGCTAAATGGAATTAAAATTGAAAAGTGATATGGTACGCCAAAAGTGATCCACCTAAAACAATAATCCCTTAAGTGGCTAATAATAGTAAATCAATATGAAAATCATTTGACTCCAAAACATTCCAAGAAGGAAGCCAAACTAAAAAGTAAAAAGACGGAGTTTGAAACTCTTAAGACAAAAAAAAGAAAGAAAGAGCTGTCTTACAGCTTAAACTTCTGAATAATGTTATTTATTTTCAGTCATTCAAGTTTTCATATGATTTAAAGTAATACATAATTCGATAAGTAAATAAAATACTTCATTTTTATATTTGTTTCACTTCAATCCAATAAAAATATTGGGGGAAGTTTATTACGACATATTTTTGAAAATTGAGTTTATTAGTGGTGAAAGCAAGTATCTGACATATATTACATACATTTTATTTCAATACAATAAAAAACTTAGAAGAAATATATTATGATGTATTTTTGAGAATTAAGTTCGTTGCTGGTGAAATCAGACATGACAAATATACGCAAAAACAAGATAAATTTTTGAAAAGTGGTCAGGTAAGACATTTTCGAGTTAACTAAAACAATAGCCCCTTGGGTATTCGAATTTTCTTCATCAAAGTTCATAAGCATCTTAAAATGTTTTTGTGGCTAAAAAACCCGTGATAAAGTACAATTATGTGTTTGGATATTCCAAACTTCAACTTACCTCTTAATAACTAAAAAAGGGAAGAACATAGCCTGTACTAAGCCAAGCACTAACAGAAATGAATGAAATTCCTCTCAAAACACTTTTTTCTCAATTAATCTCCGTACTATAATTAGTAGGGGATACATTTATTTTGCATGCTTCGAGTTCTTATTATTCAAGAGGCTTTTCCCCTAATTTATTCAATCAATAGTCCATCAGCCTCTTGCGTGACTAATTTTCATTGTCATCCTAACTAATCAAATGTCCATTTTATTTTGGAAATCATCAGTTTATTGAGATTTCATAGGAATCGTAAAAAGAATTACAAAAAGTAAATGATTTTCAGGTTCTTTTCTGATTATTCAGGTAATCTGTTTGTATTAATCCTTACCCATTTACGAACATTTGCTCATTGCTTATAAATATGTATAGTTGAAATAATTAAGAGGTTATAACTACAACTACTTCATATCGCAAGATTATACTGAAACTATACATAAAAATTCATTGAAAATAAATTTGAAACTTGAAAACGAACTTTTTTAAGAATTGTCATTAGAATTTAATTTACAAAAACATAAGATTTTTTTTAAAAATAAATACTTATGCTTTTCACTATTAATATAATTTGTACATGTTTAGTAAATACAGAGTCAAATGAAAACTTAAGTTGATGTACATTTACAGATATCAATTCTAAATTTGTTTTAGGATTCGATTTTGCTTGTTTTTTTAAGCGTTTGCTAAAATTTCATGCAGATGAGAGGCCAAATTTTATTTATTTTTTGAAAGTGTATGAAACTGAAAAACTGTAAAGTCGTGAAAATAGGCAATTAAAAAAAGTAACTGCGGTGCATTTTTAATTAATGTATTTGAAAAGACTGCAAATATTTCCTACCGTAATAAGACTGACCAAATTTCAAGCTAAAGACTAGAGTATTCAGTTCATCAAAATGTTGAAAAGACCAGATTCTATCGTGGGTTTGTGAATCTCTAACAGGACTAATGATTTCTTATATGATTTAGTGCTGAAGTTAAAAGTAGGGTGTCTAGCTAAAGATGCTGTTCAAATTAACTGAAATATTTAAAATTGCAAGGACAGTTTGCCCCTTTGGGTGAGGCCTTGTGCTGTTTAGATGGCTAAATGATTCAGATTCTCTAATTGTGCGATTTTCTTGCTAGACAAGAGGAGCCAGCCAGAGCTTTTTTACAGTATAGCTTTAATGTTGGTGTGGCAATGATTCAGAGTGATGACAAGATAAAAAGAAATCCTGTGTTTAGTTAATTTACCAAAGAGATTTGACTTATTTATCAGGATAATAATAAAAAAAAAAAAAATCTCTCCATGGCACATACGATGCATTGTATATAGGCCAATCTGTAATGTGGGACTGTTTGTATTTTAATCAAGTTATAAGACTCAGTATGATTTCTCAATAGTACTTTTTTTCCTTTTCATTTAAGGACAAGTTAATTTATTCTTTTGAATAGTTAAGCTACTTTTTTGTATCAGTTGGAAATCCGAGATCAGAAGAGAATGGAAAGAACGGAGACATAGCTGAACACTTTATGGTTTAGGAATTAGCTCAAAATAAGTCTACATACTATTGTGGTAAGACTCAGTTGACTTTAATAATTCCACTAAAAGGAAACTGGTTTCCCTCTATAAGTGAATGTACCAAGCTAAATATATAACTTCACTTCGCA
Organism: Nephila pilipes; assembly: GCA_019974015.1. NCBI lineage: Eukaryota > Metazoa > Arthropoda > Arachnida > Araneae > Nephilidae > Nephila > Nephila pilipes. Next base: position 6,196 of record BMAW01093236.1, read on the forward strand.
CACAGAACCCCAACAAGCACCATTAAGTAATGCCAACGATTGTTGAAAACATGTTTCGCCATAACACTTACCGTTCAGGAGTTTAAACCCGACATTTTTCATTAACTTCGTTTTTTTGTATGTCACGTGTTTTCAGATCTATGTTGAGTTTAAAAGTCAGGCTGTGCTTTAAAATATATCCATCTTTTGAAATGACGTCAATGGCTTGTCTTGGACTTAGTGTTCAACCGGATATTGCTGTCTGTTGTACTGTTCGCTTTATCCCAGTCAAGATCCGTCGTCGGTTCAATATATTTAATATTTACAACCTTCAAAACTTTTGTAAAAATGTTCAGACAAGTCATAATTACCAATATCAGATAAACAGCCGCATCCTCAGCGGTTGTCACTACAAGTTCGATATGTTCCCGATACCAAAAATTCAGATCAAGCTTAATTAAATATTTTGTATTTTTTTGTCTCACACTTCCTTTAGGTTGACATCTTGTCGATTTCCATAGCTGCATTAGGCTTCCAGTATTTTTTAGTGCCGGTTTTAACTGAACTTTCTTTTCAGGCGCTATTAAAAAGGCATTTCGTTACCTTTCCTCCTGTCAGGCTGGCTACATTAAATCATGCATCTTCAGCTGATTTCCACATGAGGATTGTTCTTATGGTTTCAACATGGTTGCAGTTGCTTAAAGAAAGTATTTAATGATTCGTCTTGTTTGTGGAGAAATATTCGTGAAATATTTAGTTCTTCTCTAATAATGAGTCAGGTGAATATTCATTTAGATGATTTGTTGAAAACTAAAAAGCGGTATTTCGTCTGCAATGTTGTCTGTTCAAACTATACAGCAGCACACAAGGAATATTCTGGAAAACCTGGCAAGACTTAAAATTAGGTGTTAATTTGCACTCATTGATTCGTCTCATGATGGCCTTAAAAAAAAGATTTGAGTCAATTCCTGCCTGGAATTCAGCGAGAGAGTTTTGCTTTGTTTTAAGTTGCTTTGCTAATCAGTATACAGTTCAAACCTATGTATCCCTTCAGTTTGACGGAATCTTTTTAATCAGAAAGAAAAGATTTCAGCAGACTACTTCTTGGGCGGTGACATTCAGGTTTTACCTACTACTTGCAAATCTCTTATGGAGAAGGTGCACTTCTGCAAAGACTAAGTTGTTGTTTGAAAGATCAGGCAAAAAAAATTCCTTCAGGTCCGGCATGAAGATTCTAGCCTTCTCTACTAGCCATTTCATATTGCATGACTGTAGTAAAACATTCGGCCGTGCTTGGTGCTAATCGGTATATCTGATGGTTTGGAATGCGTTTAATCTGACCGCTTCGCCCAGAGGTTTGTAGTTCAAGCCGTCATCTCAGGACATTTGAAATCAACGGCGGTTGGATTAATTTAACTTCACCATTTAATTCGAAAATGAATATGCAGCTACCAGTAAGCATCGTCCTTTATCTACAGGTTTCAAATTGCTTTGAACTGATGGATGGAATAAAGTATTTTAACAGACGGTCAAAATTGATTCGTTGGCTCTAGGTGTGATACTGATTCAAGAATGGTGTAGTGCTTTTATATGTTTATGTTTTGTTTGCCGCTGATAAAAAGAATTGTCCCTAGTTAAATCTGATCGCATAGTAATTCCAACCACTTACCGTAGCAGCCATGTTTTGTTTGATATTGTACGTATGGCACTTTATGTCTGAATCTGCGATATCATGCGGCCTGGGGTCAATCGGTACCGGCACATTTTGAAATGAACACTAAACTTTACATGCTTTTCGCGCTGAACAGAGAACTAACTTTGTGGTAATCGAACGAAGTTTGTCAAATCGGCGGAACCGCATCTTGAACTGGTCTTCGGTTTAAATGTTGACTCGCCAGACTCAGTGGCGAAGGCAAACAACAGACATACGTTTCCATAGTAGAATGTATGGGATCTTGTCTTCTGCGCTGTCGATAGAGGTTTTCCATAAAACTCGTTTCTGACTGCTGAGGACTGCCTCCGGTTGTGATGTTGGGTGGAATATCTCCACTGAACGGGACATTTATGAGACCCGCAATTGGTTACCAGGCTTTCTGGGATGGTTTGACAGCGTGAGCTTGATCAGCGGCTTCAGGCATGGAGATAAACAACACCAGCATCGATGATTTTAATTTTGTGATTGTAAATATTTTAAAATTATTACATTGCGCTGTTATGCCCGTTTACTTTTCAACTTCGGTGTTCATTTTGTTAAAGACTGATTTTTCATGTTTAATTTTCAGAAGGCTGTTTTCTGTTTCTTTGTTTTCTATAAATCAATATTGTACATCTTCTGTGAACAATAGTCCTTGAGAGGATAAGTGTCAAAATGGAAGTCAACTTCGTTTTGTACGTGTGCATGTACACATATATATATCATTCTCTCACTTATATATATATATCTCTCTCTCTCCTCATGGTATTAAAGAATAAAAATTTTACCATATTTATCCACAGTCTCTAAAACTACTGGACAGATTTTAATAAAATTTGGTGTGAACAGATTGATATAATACAATAAAATAAACATTCAACAGTTATAATAGACACACATGTTTGTGCGTAACCCTCATGGGAATCTGAAGGTCTGAAACAGCAGTTGTGGAACCACACAAAAATAGTTAATGGGAGTATGGTGCCCCTCTTACAGCTTCTACACTGCCACAGCGTGATGTCATACCTGAAATAAGCGTAAATTTATCAGTGCCTGTGGCAATTAGTCCCCTTCATCACCATGTTTTTCAGTTCCTGGATGGGTTCTCGGAGGTTAGGGAGTTTCGATGCCAGTTCTGAGCGTCAGACCGTGCTCTATAGGATTGAATCTGGAGACCTGGCTAGGACAATCATGCGACAAGAATATCTTCAATCTCAGAAAATTCATCCGATCAGAAAGGGATTCTGTGGCCTCATCATTACTCCATTAGATGATTTGGTCACTAACGAAAAGGAGGAAACTTGCTAATCAAGACCTCATCACCACCCTCCCACAATGCCCAGCCTCATCCAAAAGACTTGGTGGCCATCCAACATGATACTTACCAGGGCCTTGCCAGAGTATGAACGATTGTTCACCGAGCAGTCCCGTTTGGCCTAACCTGTTTCTTGTATGAAGAGCCCGGGGACCACACTTTACCACCCACTCCGTGTCCCTGGGGTAGCGGTATGGCGGTGTAATGGTCTGGGCAGGCATCATGGATTGTGCGCTCCCCAAGTCTTTGACAGAGTCTTGTATTTTGCCTTTGGTGGTATGGGAGGATGAGGGTCAGCGGGCCCTCGTTTTATGCTTTTTCCGGGGTGCAGTCAGCACAGAAATTAATCTTAATGAGCGACATAAAGACTCTTCTGGTCGACAAGATGAAAATGTCAAATGCATGGATATCCCAACAGGCTGGAACTTCAATCTCCTATAGACAAGAGTTACCTTCTCGAAATCACAGCCCCCTCTAGAATATCCGAAACTGGCGGCGTTGTCAATGATTGAGGACAACCTAACACGGGCACTGATGGCTGCCTTCCGTCCTTGACATCGCGCTGCGGCATCGTATCACTCAGGGGGGCATATTAGCTTATTTTCCAGCTTGTTGTATTCCACTGACAATTTCAGGCAGATCTACATGAAGGTTACTGGCTATATTGTCTATATAACTGTTGAATGTTTATTTTTCTTTGTATTATATCGACTATGTTCGCAGACACATTAAAATCTGTCCAGTAGTTCTGGAGATAGTAGATAAAATATGAAAATTCTCTTAATTTCTTACACCAGTGTATATGTGTGTGTTTATGTTTATAAATGTTTCAAATAGTTATGTTAGCCACCGAAGGGACTATTGTTTTAGGTGGGGCATTTTGATGTACTAGATCACTTTTCAGTTTTTATCGTTTGCTTCAATTTTAATTACACTTAGCTTAAATATATTCACTTTAATAATTTATCGTTTCCTTTTTTATAATATCAGAAAAATTTACTATTGTCCGTTTCACGATATTTCATCGTTTACTTTAATTCTAATATTTATTTGAATAGTTTAATAAATAATAATTATATAAAAAAAAAGCTAATCTTGGATGGCTAAATTTGTTATTTGCTAAACTTTCCATAGAATATTTGTATATTTGTTTATTTTGTTTTGTTTGTTTTTTTTTTCCAATTTGTTAAAATTTGTTTCGCATTAGGTAATTAATTTCTTTCTGCTGTTGATTTTGTCTTCTTTAAAAAATTTTCAACATTTTATTTATGATGACGCGTCAGTAGTAAATATTTTATATTACGTTAAGTTTTAGACTGTTTAGTTTTCTGATTTTTTTTTGTTTAATTAGTATTACTTTTTTAAGTTATTGTTTTTTATGGGAGTTACAATATTTCAGATGATTAGTTAATAGTAAATTGGAATTTTGTAGTGAAATTGTAGATGTTTTCCATGTTAACCTTCTTTTTCCTGAAGTTGAATTCCTGACTTTGCTGATGTTTGAGTTTTTTTCCATCTATTTAAATCGTAATTCACTAAAATACGATGGTTTGACCAGAAATTGCTGGAATAAACACAAATTACTCCATTCCAAATTAAGGATCAGTATTAATTAGTTACATTATTTCCATTTCTATGAATTTTGCTTTTCTATCATTTTGCTTTATTTTAAATTGTTTCGCTCCATAATAGTTTGTTTTGATTATTTGGGGACTTAGGATTTTAAATTTTATATTATTCAACTATTTAAGTAAATTTTTATTTGATTTGCATAAATATTAATTTGATTATTATTGATTTCCTTACATAGTTAGTTTTTTTTCTCTCTTAATTGCCATGCATTGTTACTGAATATTCCAAGCATATTATTTGGTTGTGAAATGCGCTATTTTTGTTTATATGTATAACAGCTGAAAATTGTTATTCTTCACTCGGAAAAATTTTGTGTTTTCACCTTCAATGCAATTTTAACTAAGCTATTATGCTTTTTCCAAGTCTTTCTACATGATTTGAAATTTTACATTCAAGGGTCCTCTACAAATAAGTGACTCCTTCTTCAAAATTTCAAATACTTTTGAAATTTAATTTCTAAATGAGTTTGTGAGTCCGAATGAGTCCAATTGTATTTGTTTTGGACACCATGTTTGCAGTGTTTTCATACGCATAGTGTGTTGTGCATGCAAAATCTTTGTTCTTTATTGGTTTATTTTTTGAGTTTTAAATAAAATATTTGTTTCAGTTATTTTAGCTTTTGTTCTTTATAAAAAGCATATTTGGGTATGTGTTATTTTTTTATTTAATTTATTTTTAATATTTTTGAGTTTACTTTTATATCTTTTCGACTGTATTTTTGGTTTTTTAACCATTTTTTAATAATATATTTTGTTGATGAGAACAGTTAGGCCAATAACTCTAAAATAATCCAATTTAACAGTCTAAAGCGTATTACAACTTTAAATATATGATTTTTCAACTTTTTTTACACTTCAAACTTTTTTTTCTTTTTAAAAATTTTCAATTACAGCATCTTTTTTTTTATTATTATTTCTGGTTTTTATCTGTTTATTTTAATTTACTTTCTTTTGAATTTATATATTTTTCTTTTTTAGTTAAATTGGTTTGATGTATTATCATTCGCTTTTCAGTTAGTAATTTTTATCTTTCTATTTTTGGTTTGATTCATGTTTTTTTTTTTTCTGAATGGTTGAGTTATGATTTTACATTTTCTTATAATTTTAACTTTCGATTAAACTTCTTAGTTTATTTGTGAATTTAAACATTTTTTGTGGTATTCAATTTAATAAGAATTCTAAATTATATAATATGGTGATTCTAAAATGTCGCACACATTTCGATGTTTAATAACTCATAAAATATCGATGATATATTAAAATTAATAACATAAATGGTTAGGGAGACTCAAGAAGTTTCATGACCTTTTTCAATGAACTTCCATGTGTGCCCCCTTCTCCTCACGGAGAATATCAAGACGATAATCAATTTCACCCCAGGTACCGGGAAACAAGTTGGAATCCATAGTGGCTATTGCGGTTGTAGTCCTGGCTTTTAGGTCTTTAATATTCGACACTTCCCTTTACAAATCTCTAAAAAAAAAAAAAAAAAAAAAAAAAAAATGTCTAGCGTTGTTGTATCAGAAGACCTCGCAGGTCGAAAAATGGGACCACCTCACCCAATCCATCATCCTATAAAATGGTCATTCAAAGAACAACGAACGATGGTACCCGAATGAGGGGGTGCACCGTCTTGTTGTAAAAAGATATGTGGCTGAAACTCTTCGAGTTATGGAAATACAAAAGATGTTGTTTCTGGATGGAGGACCTTTTCGGTACACTTTTCTGTAATTTCTCTGTGTTTGAGTTATGAATTTCGCTTTGATGAATCACCATAAAATCTATGCATTGTCTTATGGTGTATTCATTCTCTTGATGGATTCTCCAAAATGAACTTATCTGCATTTAATACGACGGGCAGATGATATTTACAAAAGTAAAGATATTCAAAGCGGAAAAGTGAGTTAAAAAAAATGAGTTATTCCACCAATAAACGCCATAAGTTTGTTTGTATCTTCATTATTTTATGAGTTATTAAACATCAAAATGTGTCCGAAACTTTATAAACACCCTGTGTGTATTAACAGGGTATAGGCATTTACAGAGACTGTATCTGTCAGCCAAGAAAAGTTTAAATAATACCCCTTAACCTTGGCGACCTTTTTGGAGACAAAAAGATATCTCTAGAAAGGGCTGGAACCTACTCGATGTCTCCACTGGGGAGAAAGTTACGGATTTTTCTGAACTTTCCATGTGACGTCATACCTGGCCGGAAAAGTTACAAACAGGGGCGTCTAAAGGCATGGGCCAACTGGACCCGGGCCCAGGGCCTCGCCTTTGAGGGGGCCTCGTCTCGTTCTCTACTCAGCCTCAATAAGATTCATGATCAGAATAATTTTAATCGTCAAATGTTATTCCCGGACATGCCTGGTTGAAGATGGTTACTCCTATATCAAAAATTCCTATTTACAGCGTTTGCTGAGAATCGGGAAATATTAGTTTTATTTCTAAAGCGATATATGCCCAATTTATTCAAATAGATGCTGCTCTGGGAAGGGCAGTCACATATATAACAGACACTCCTTTCAGCGTCCTTTTATTTATTTGCACACATGAGCTAAGGATCGCTCATGAATGGACAAGAGATACACTTAAGCCTCCAACAGAAATGCCAAAAACACATTCCCTATTTTATGACAGGCATCAGGGCTAATAAAAAGAGGGTTGAAATGATCCTGAAGGAAATCACACTTTCTTGAAGAAACGAGTGGCCTACAATCTGCAATTCCTTCCTTTAAATTTAATTTCTTTGAAACAGCAAAAGGTAATTATGTTTTTATTTTTGATTTGTATTTCTTTGAGATTTAAGATAATAAACAAATATTTATGTCGCATTAAAAAAAGTAAAGGGATATGTAATTTTATTTGCTTTTTTTACAGAAAGAATTATAAAAATAATATCTAGTTTGAAAAAATTCTGCTTTTGTGTATGTGTGTGTTAATTTTTTTTTTCTCTCTCTCCTTCTGAACAACATGAAATAATCTCCTAACTGTTTATAAAATTATAAATAAATATTTCAATTGACTCTTTAAAATATTTTTATATTGATTAATATGCATAAGTGTGTGCTTCCTTCATTTTGAATGCACTATGATCTTCAAAAATAATTTTCGATGTGTATTGTAATTCAGAGAAATATTTTTATTTGCTTCTAATATGGAAAACAACTATCAATTCAAATGACGATCCTTTTTTTTATTATTATTATTGAAACCCAAATAAAAAAGAACATTTATAAAGCGAATATATTACAACGATTGTAGTAATGTAACATAAATGTAGAAAAATAATCATATAACAGGAATCCTAGTGTACGATTTGATAATTAGGTAAATAAATGCCTGTACAATAATTTAATATCTTAAGAATAAACATCGAAAATGGAGAAGTTCTCGTCTAACACAGTACAAAATAAGGGATTTTCGTTTATAAGACATCTCACTAAAAATTCTCTATTTGCGTGTGTACGTCTGATCAGAGTTTCCTGTAGAAAATTGAAATTTATTACATATACATTAATTTTAGATCTAATACTTTAAAACTTACAATGTATTCATACTTTATCACTTATTAATACTTTATTACTTACTAATAATTTATCACTAATTGATATAAAATACTTTTAATGAAAATTGCTTACTTAAATATAATTCTCGTAATTAATAATTTATGCAATAACGTTCTTTAATTTTTGAAATCTATGACTTTCCTTTTACCATAATTCTTTGTTTCTTTTGATAAGCATAATAACAAGGATATCTATATATATATTTCGTATAGTTACAAAAATATATTTTTCTGAGACCTTTTAAGAGATTTTAAATATTTTGTAAGATAATACAATATAGAAACCTAAAAACCTCTTACAGATTTTTTCTCCATGTCATACCGATTTAAATGGTTTACTCAATATTTTCTTAGATACGGTTTTAAATTCGTAATTTAAAAAAAATAAATATTTAAGGAAGTCTAATAATTAATTGTATGCGATAAAACTAATATTGATTTATATTAGTATATAATACATAACAGGTCAATTGAAAAGTCCCCGGCCTGACACATAGATGGCGCTACTAGAATTAAATCCACACGTTTTTTTTAGTTAGCCCTAACCCTCAAAAGATGCGTGTATAAATTTGACAGCTGTCGGCTAATTAGTTTGTGCATTATAGCATTTTGAGCGAAGCAACTTTTGTTATTGTAAAAAAGATGGATAAAAAGGAATTTCGCGTGTTGATAAAATATTGCTTTTTGAAGGGAAAAAATACAGTTGAAGCAAAACTTGGCTTAATGCCGAGTTTCCGGACACTGCCCCAGGAAAATCAACCATCAAGGATTGGTATGCTAAGTTTAGATGTGGTGAAATGAGCACCGAAGATGATGAACGCAGTGGACGCCCAAAAGAGGTTGTTACCGACGAAAACATTAAAAAAATCCACAAAATGATTTTGAATGACCGTCAATTGAAATTGAATGAAACAGCAGACACTCTAAAGATATCAACTGAACGTGTACATCATATCAGTCACGAATATTTGGGTATGAGAAAGCTCTGTGCAAAGTGGGTGCCGCGCGAGATCACTTTTGACCAAAAACAACGACGAGTTGATGATTCGGAGCAGTGTTTGAAGATGATCAAGCGTAATAAACCCGAGTTTTTGCGTCGATATGTGACAATGGATGAAACATGGCTTCATCATTTCACTCCGAAGTCCAATGGACAGTCATCCGAGTGGACTGCACGCAATGAACCCGCTCCAAAGCGTGCGACAACGCAGCAGTCGGCTGGCAAGGTTACGGCGTCTGTATTTTGGGATGCGCATGGAATAATTTTCATTAACTACCTAGAAAAAGGAAGGACCATCAACAGCGACTATTACATAGCGTTATTGGACCGTTTGAAGGACGAAATCGCCGAAAAACGGCCGCATTTGAAGAAAAAGAAAGTGCTGCTTCCCCAAGACAATGCACCGTGTCACAAGTCAGTGAAAACGATGGCAAAAATCCATGAATTGGGCTTCGAATTGCTTCCTCATCCACCGTATTCTCCAGATCTGGCCCCCAGCGACTATTTCCTGATCTCAGATCTCAAAAGAATGCTCGCTGGGAAGAAAGTTTCGTCGAATGAAGAGGTGATCGCCGAAACTGAAGACTATTTTGAAGCAAAGGACAAATCGTACTGCAAAAATGGTATCGAAAAGTTGGAGGGTCGCTATAATCAGTGTATCACCCTTGAAGGGAATTATGTTGAAAAAAAAAAATTACCAAAAAAAAATGTGTTTTACTATGGTAGGCCGGGGACTTTTCAATTGACCTGTTTTGTATATCTGCATTATAATGATGATTTGAAATATATTTTGTAACATTAATAATAATAATGAAATAATCATAAGAGGAAAATGGGAAAATTGTTTACAAGGAAGGTGTAAAATTATTAAAATCGTTAATGTTATACATAAAAACCAAAAGAGACACTTTTGACTATTATGAGTCAAAAGCCAAGGAAGTATCAAAGTGTTCACAAGCAAGTAAGACAACGCCGTGTTAGGGTAATTTTTCTTGAACGAAACAGAGACACCGACACAACGTTTAAAAACAGCCAATCCAGAAATTTAAAATTGAAACCTTTTTACCAATAATCGATTCTAATTTGCAATATAAAAACGCGTAGGGAAAAAACACTAGGAGCTTTTTGAAATGTTTTGACTTTTTGAAAATATTTCTTATTTGGATGAGATAGATATTAAATAAACATGCGAGAAAATATGAAAATTTTATGATAAAGACATTAATGGAGAGGAACTGACTTTGGAATGTCAACATTTCAAGTTATATATGATCATTGGTGGTGAAAAGCTGAAGAAAAAGCAAAGAGAAGAAATGGGAAAAAGAGATTAATAAAAAATGTAATTCTACAAATGCAGATGAAGCACAGTTGTTGAATGAGGGGACTGGAATTAGGATCAACACACTCTACACATACATGTATAATGAAAGACTACTCACTGTGTTTCCCAATATTGAAATAATAATGAGAATTTTCTTATCTATGATGATTATCAACGCGAGTGGCGAGCGTTCATTTTCAAAACACAAACTAGTCAAAAATGAATTGAGAAATCGTATGACTCAATAACGTTTGAATAATTTTAGCTTGATGAGTATTGAAAATGAAATATTATTAACAATTGATTTTGAAGACCTAATCAATGGTTTTTGCGAATTTAAAATGTAGAAAACGAATATTCTCATAAAACCTTTTTTTACTACGGATTACTTTTATTGAACTGTTGACGTATATTCACCAGATTAGATTAGAGGGTCGCAGATGTGGCCTGTTTTTTCATAAAAAGCCCAGGGCCTCAAGAAGTCTTAATACGTCCCTAGTTACAAATGCGTCAAGAACCTGAGACAGAGGGGTGAACCAGTCTGTCTTTTGGAGTTAGCTTTTTTGATGCAGAGTAACACGTTGGAGATTAGTCTGTAGTGCGAGCTGATACAATTGTGATTGCTATTGCAAGTACTGTTCTTGTTTCTGTGTTTGTGGTGCTAATCTGTACAAGTGCTGTATTCCTATTGGTGCTGTTACTGTTGAAGCTCTACTACCTATGTGTCGTCTTGTCCTGAAGATTAGCAAATAAAGGTTCATTTGCCATCCTCCTCCGTGTTTTGTCAATTTTTTCTCGCATATACCCAGGATATTTGTAATTCGCTTAAATTTCAAATGTCTATGGTATTTTAAGAGTTTACTCCTACAGTAATATAGAACGAGAAAACAAAAATTATTAACAAATTCGCATCTAATGTTTAAATTTTAAAAGTCTAACATTTCTTCCTAAATGTGAATACACATAACCTTGTGACATACGTAGTCAAACTAATAATTCATGAATGTATTTTTAATTTAAAACTTATTATTCTGTACATTTATTTTAACGAGTTTATTCATTAAAAAATTATAAATAGTGTTATCAAAGTTCTTTTCAGATTCCGGAGGTTAAATTTAGTTGCGACAAATGGCAAAACTCTTAAAATATTCTAGTGCGAAAAAATGCTATGTCTGGATTTCAAACATTGTTATTTTTGTATATTTTCCTTTCTAGATCTCATAATTAAAAACTTCAGACACTGAATGTGAAACCATGTAGCCTGTAAACACTATATATCCCATGATCATATTTTCTTGTACATTTATAAAGATAGTGATAGCGTTGATCGTTAAATTTAAAACTTTTTCTTTTCCGAAAAAAAAAAGTCCTATTCTGATCATATTATTCTTATCTTAAATGAATATATCTGTGCTTTTAGTGAGCATTTTTATTTCTTTAAGTATTAAAATCCATGCTATTTTAATTTTAAATTTTCATTGCAGTGGAATATGCCATCATGATTTATGAATTTTCCTAGCTTTGGTATTTGATTTACCAACGCCCACCTTTTAAAAAAGTACGATGGTCCTTGGTGTACTCCGAAAAAAAAAAAGTTTATCTTTCGTTTCTTGTTAACAATAGAATAATGAAATCAATGAATGTCGTTTTAAGTACTCATTTATAGATCTCAATCTCGCTTGAGTTTGAAGTTAACACTGTGACGTTGGGCTATTTAGCGATTTTCTCTTCATGAAGTTCGGGGACTTAATATTAAATTGAACTGCATAAAATTACAATTCCTTATCAACCGAAATTAAATGTAACTAGGTCAATTAGATGAAGATAGAAGTTAAGAAAGTTATTTAGAGATTGTGGTATATAAATAAAATAGATTGAAATTATATAATATAGTAGGGAGATAGAGGATAAGGACTTGCTGGCAGAGGTTGGTAAATTGAATCGAAACGGATTTTACAATAGAAGTATTAAGATAAGCATCATTTGTTTGGGAGATGATTGAATCATATAAGTGAAATGGTAAGCAAAGAATTATTAGTTGATCCCAAGTTAGAATTGAGAAGTTAGCTGGGTTTAAAGAGAGAGAGCGGCTCATAGTTATAATACAGTGATAATTAATAAACTGTTTCTACAATGATAATTAATAACTTCCTTCAATTGGGGTCAATATTTGTTATTCGACATAATTACATG
>BMAW01093237.1:0-128652 GCA_019974015.1 Nephila pilipes
TATATATATATATATATATATATATATATATAGAATGTAATGATTTATTCATTTCATTGCACTATTCTGTAATTGTAAAAGTCAGAAAGAACATTACTAAATATTCACTATAGGAGAAGTAGAATTATATCATATATATACTGCTGTTTGTAGAAAATGCAACACCATGAAAGAATCATCAGAATCAAATGAAATTTAATGCAGAAACGACTTGTACTGATACAAATAAATGATGAAATTTTCAAAACAAAAGAAACAAATTAAGCGTCCGAAATCAGTATTTGGTGCAGCCACCATGCGCTGCAATAAGTGCTGCTATACGACGTGGCATGGAGTCAAACAGATGTTGAATATTTGCTTGAGGAAGAGAATTCCATATCGCTTGTATGCGCAACCAAAGTTCGTCTTTGGAAACTGCAGGACGCGGATCACGAGCGAGACGCCGACCAACCATATCCCACACGTGCTCAATAGGCGACATATCCGGTGAATAAGCAGGCCAAGGAAGAAGTTGCATGCGTTGTGCTGAACAGAAGTCTCGAACAGTCCGCGCAACATGTGGGCGTGCATTATCCTGCTGAAAGATAGCTCCAGGGATGCCTTGAAGGAAAGGAACGACTTCGGGCTGTAGCACTTCACGGACGTACCTGTTGCTATTGAGATTACCCTCAATTCGTATCAAATGGGATCGTCCATGATACGAAATCGCACCCCAGACCATAACTCCGGGTGTTCGACCACTATGTCGTTCAATAATACACTCAGGAAGGCAGCGTTGACCGCCATAACATCTAACACGAACACGGCCATCATGGGTCCACAAATTGAAGCGTGATTCATCTGAAAAGACAACTTGGTGCCAATCAGCTCGCCTGTCTCAGTGCTCAAGAGCCCACTGCCGACGCAGCCGTCGATGATTCGCCGTGAGGGGAATCCTGTATAAAGGCACCCTTGCACGCAATCCACGGCGCAGCAGACGACGACGAATTGACGAAGCCGACAATTATACACCTGTAGCAGTAGACCAACGTGCTGCCAGCTGCCTGGAGGAAGCTATGCGATCATTCACCGCCATGCGGAGCAGGTGTCGATCATCGCGCTCTGACGTCACCTTCTGTCGTCCAGTGCCTGTTTTTCGAGTTGTTCGGTGCTCGTCGGTCCACTGCTTCCAAACTCGCATCACTGTGGAACTGTTCCGCTGCATACGAGCTGCTATTGCGCGATAGGAAAATCCTCCTTCTCGAAGGCCGATTATCCTCCCTCGTTCAAACTCCGTAAGTTGCTTGAATTTCTTATTCTTCCGTCGTGGAGGCATACTCAGGTCTCACTAAACGTTTGCCACTAACAAATAATCATAGACTTTTTTCAACGTCCCGCTACAGCACTTTATTTATACGCTTTCAGCATCAATTCAGAGGGCGCTGCGCGCGCCGCGCACGCGCGATGTCTCTGAAACTTTATTAATTTGCATAATATCCTATAATTGACATTTGCTGCGAATTTCATTTGATTCTGATGATTCCTTCATGGTGTTGCATTTTCTACAAACAGCAGTTTAATTTGGAATAATTAGGTACCTTATTTATAATCCTTTGTTGTTCAAGAGGTTTCTATTTTGTATTATTGAAGTAGCTATAAGTGACCAACATAAAGTACTAAATTTAAGTAAAATCCCAAGGAGAAAGTATACAAAAAACAGATATTTAAAAAATACAACTATTATCAAATAATTAGAGATTTTATTCTGTTAATATGACATCTAAATTAGAATAATATTTGAGTGGAAACGGAGATATACAGAAACGTGTGTCTTGACAACTATCTAATTTTTATTACCACACCGATATTATATGTAAAATAAATGTAGAGTAAAATGTGTCAAAACCCCACAGAAAAATTATAAAAAAAAATTATTTTATCAAAGGTGTAAACTTAGAGTTCTAATAATTATTTATATGCATTTAAATGCCAAGGTGAAATTATTATGTATGTAATCCTCAACATTTTGAAATAATTTTTCCTTCATGAGAATTTTTAAATTGTTTCCTACGTTAAAATGAGAGATCCGAGAAACAACTCATGCATGAAATTTTGAGCATATATTCTGTGTGGAGGTTATAATAGCTTAATTGTGATTTTTAATAAATACAAATATTTAAGAACATGAAGAAAAAATTAAAACTAATTTTAAATTTGAAAACAAAATGTCTTAAATATATATGTTTCTTATACGCTTATAAAAAAAAACCTTTTGAGAAGAATTTTTTTAAATTTCTTTGCTTGTCAAAGCTAAATCATAGCTGGACATTAAAATCTCTTAAGTTATATAAAAAAAATTACTAATATCACTTTTCAAATGTTTTTAAATTTTATAAATGTTAAATATGACCTTAGTATTTTATCTTCTTTTCGTTTAAAAAATTACGTTATATTTTCTTAAAACTTCTAAGGAATATTTGAAAGGAAAAAATATACGAGTACATAATGGCTAACCCTTTTTTTCTACTCTTTACTTTATTAATAAAAATAATTTCTATATGTAAGGTGGAAAAAACATTTCCGAAAGCAATTTAGAAAAAATATAAATTTTCGTATATTCTTCGATTGAACCAACTTTTAATTTGTCTTGAGAATCAGAAAGTCTTCAAATTATTTCCTTTTATTTTTTGCCATTTCATATAATTTCTGAGGTTATTTTAGAGATATTTTACTAATAATCTAATGTAATTTAAATTAGATAATTCAGTCAATCCATTTTGCAGCTATAGTAAGCAATTAATTACTGTTTCAACAAATTATTATATGATTTTTCTCTTGAAACTTTTTAACATTGTTATTTTTATATGATTTTAAAAATGCATAAGAACCATTGTTTGCATAATTTCAAAGTGTTAGCTTGCATTACTGATGTATTCTAATTCTATCTTAAATAAAAAAAAATGCATTTATTTTCATAAGGCATTGAGCGAAAAATAATTTTAAAAACAATTTACATAAACGTTAGAGACCCTTTCAAATGTTTAACAAATATTTTACCGTGATCAATGTGTGCAACAGATAAATTCCATATAGTTGCGAACGGATTTGAAATTCTATAACAAACAGTCTATCATTTCGTAGAAATGTGTCTAGACCGTTTATAAATGCATAGCTATTGGTAAATTTCTTGTAAACGCACACAATTGTATCGTAGGTAATATCAATGGAAATGAAAAACAGATTAAAAACATTTCTTTGATTACATTTTAGTGTTAAATACACATAACCTTGATTATTCTATGAATGTCATCAAAAATTTTTATTCTGTCACAAATGTATCGATCAATGTTTTTTGAAAGGTAAATTTTATTTCATCCAATCATTACTAATAATTCACTAGTAATAAAATGACTAGATATCAGTTTCCTCGAAATGGTTATTTTGGGGTTATTCATATTACGCAAATACCTACGAAAGAAACAAAAAAAATTAATTAAACCTTAATAACTTTATGAAAAATAATTCTTTTATTCATTTATATACAATTATTCATTTATCAAACTGCAAAATTTCACTTTTTGATACCTTCTGTTTTGGAATAAGGAAACATTATCTAAATAGATAAAAATTAAAACAGAATTGTATAAATCAGATGAATTGATCAAGAAATAATCAATGAGTGAAAGATGTTCTAAAGGAATAAAACTTTGTACACTAACTGTATTTGTTCAAGAAACAATTAGAGTTTTACAGGGGTGTGTAATTGGTAGAAATTGCTGCCAATCCTGACTGCTAAAACTGCCCTTACCCTCAGCTGCATGGATTCAAACTGGGCTTGAATGACTGAAACGGGTAACCTCTTCCATACTGCTTCAAGTCTGTGCCACAATTTCTCCACCGTATTAGCTGCAGAGGGATGGGGGAACAGTCTCTCAGCCACTCATGACCAGATGTTTTCAGTGGGTGACAGATCTGCAGACCATGTATTCCAGGGCAATAATTGAATATCCTGTGTATCGAAGAAGGTCAAAACACAACTTGCAACATGTGGTCTCACATTATATTGTTGTAAATGGCGTTTAGCAGTTCTCGAAGATAATCATCAACTACTGGTCGTAAGATATCAGAAATGTATCTATTTGCGTTCAAATTACCATCGATCCGAACTAGAGACGTACGTGTTGTGTACCCAATTGCTACCGAAACCATTGCATTATGCGCAGAGTCCCTATGACGATATCGTATACAAGCAAGTGACGAGCGGTCTCATCGGAGCCTCCAGATACATATACGGCCTTTTGAATACTGCAGGCACAAGCGGAACAGATCTGAAAAAACGATATTGTACCCCTCCTGTATCCAGCTTAGTCGTTAGGAACGCCAGAAATGTCTTCTTCCTCATACCTGCATTGTCAAGGGAAGCCAAAGTAATGGTTATCAAGTCCTGACAGTCCACGCTGATGTTTCAGTAGATGACAGATCTGCAGTACGGGCTCATACGGTGCCTCGTCGTATCGTACGAGCGTATATTGGATGTGCTTCAAACATACCCATTTATTGACTAATGGTCCGTGATGTGGTTGAATGGCTGTGCATGGCCGGCCTTACAATATGTCTGTACTCTCAACTGTTAGTCAAAGGAAGGCGTGGAGATCCCGCATGTCATTCAGTATGACCCTCAGTAATCTATTGATTCCATATTCGCGGAATTTCGACAAGTGCGAAGGGCAATATCACGGATCGATAATTCACATTATCGATAGGCAACGATCCTGCCTTTATAGAATTCTAACACTTGCTGGTAAGAATTTCTTCTTATTCGAAGCATAACACGATATTCTGAACAAACGTCTACCTTAGAAAGGGCTCTCCGAATGAGAAATCCACTCCACAGCTTTTCTTTTATGCAGTGCTGCAGATTTCGTTTCTCCCCTAAATTCTATGAAATACAAATCATTTGCAATCCTTGCTCTTCTATCTCTTATGTGATTTTGACGTTCGTCAGATTATTGCTCCCTGGTGTAGCAATTTTAATGTACATCAATGTATTTCACAAATTTTGTCTTTGACACCGTAAATGACTTGATTTAATTTTGCCAATCATAATATTTCTCAACGCTTTGTCCCGACTTAACCATCTTATTTACAAAAATTAAATTTTAATCTTTTTTACCATAGTCAGCTTACATTATTTAAAGAAATTCCTTGAATTGGTGATCAAATTGATAGGCTTTTACTGAATTTACAGTTTTGCCGACAATTTGTATGATATTTTGTCATGCATGACATTTAGGAAGGGACTGCGTCATATTTATAAAATTTACAATTCCAGCTCTTTTCCCAACCATGACCTGATTTACATTTTATTATAAGTAATTCTAAAGATATATTTACTATAAACAAAGAAAAGTTTTTCCTACTTCATTTAATATCTTTATTTAGATCTGTCAATAGCAATAACAGAAAATTTAATAGTGATATTTCAAAAAATTTTAATTAAAATTTTTTTCCAATACTTCTGATAAAATTTGAGAATAGAGCTTTATTAATGACATCTATAATCTTTATTAATGACTATCCATTTCCCATCATAGAAAAAAAAATAGCAGCTAAACTGTACAAACATTTTTAATCAATTTCCTTATTTTATCAATTCACTTAGCTATAGCTTAAATGAGTCAAAATGATTTTGAAAAATCTACTTTGTTATTTGTTATCGGGATTGAATAAGGACTAATATGTGAGCACAATTGTACAGAAAATCAATACATATTTTAAAATGATTTTCACGAATATTTTTGCATTTTTGCTTTCTTAGCCCCGTCGTGACTATCACCACCAAATCTATTTTGATATAAATAGTGCCATTTTTCAGATAGTCTTCAGAAAATCGTACTCTAACTTCCTGAACTATTTATATTCTTTTAATTTTGTTGCTGCAAAGCATTCAAGAAGTTCAATAGTTAAGAGTTAGGATTTGAAATTTTCACCTCAGAACTAATCAAATGTTCATTTTCTAAGATAAAAATCTAATTTTTAAGAAATTAATAAATATTTTTAATTTTTACTCTTTTTATATTTTACTTTTAAGTTTTCTTACGCCTATGATCCTCTCCCAATAAACATGTTTGAAAACAATTGCTGATTCGAAGATTCGGTATCGAAGCTTCTCATCGTGAAAAACGTAAAATTTTACTTTGTTCTTACAAATATTATATCATATGATTACAAAATGTCATTGTTCAAGGGAAATAATATCTTATTGTCCTTCGAATAAAGATAAGAACTTTAAAATAGCTGTCGTTATGAATCTCATACTCATCACAACAGTTCATTAAAAGGATGTTAGTTGAAACGAGTTCTTTTCAAAGAGTCTGATATATATTATTCCCTTCACAGAAAAAAATGCTCTATTTACTAAGACTATCTCAAGAAAAATTATGTAAAACAGTATAATAATAGGATTGATAAATGATATCTATTGATTACTAAATTATTACAAGCAATTTCTTTTTCTAAAAGCATACTTGATTGACCTTTCTTTGAAATATACGAAATGCAATTAGCTGTCACGATGCTCTCTGAATCAACAAATAAATTCCGGATGTAGCAAGATACCAAAAGAAAATTCCATATTTTTTATTTATCAAGTATACTGAAAATGCTTATGCATTATTGATATCCGTATATATCTAAGAAATTTTAATGGTTTTTTATTTATTACATTTTTCATGTAGATTCTGTAAGATAATTTGTTGTTTTCAAACTTCTTAAAGATTTTATCAACTCCTAAAATTACTTCTTTTAAATTACAATGTTCAATTAATATTGGTGACTTAAAAAATCGCATATCATCGCATTATCTAAAAGGGAAAACATTATTATCAGTTATACATTTTTAAAAATTTACTTATTACATCTAATAATAAGTAAAAAATAAATTTAATTGCAACAAAACTAAAATAGAGATTGTAAATTCTGTAAATTTAATATTTAATTACTAATTTAAAAATTAACTGCATATCTACTTGATTAGCTATTTAATTTTACATATATTTTATGCATTATGATAATAACAAACGTAAAAATGTTTTATTATTTGAATATGAATAATTTTTTGAGGAAATTTCAAGAATTATGTTTATCTTCACTGGAAAAATTGTACAAAGAATGTGACATTTTTCTACAATAAAATAAACGTAAACATTTTTTATCGACTATTTTAAAGAAAACAATGAATATATATTTAAATTAATAAATATGTGCATCAATTTCTCTGAAAAGAGCTAAGCAACCAACCAAATAGTACTATTAACATCTCTTAAGATTGCATATATCAGCCATTTTGAGTTAATGAATATAGTGTTAATTCAGTAGAAATATTAAGTATATCTCAATTGTCATTATAGTGTAATAAACTTCATTGTGAAAGTACCTGTTATTGAAAGCATAATTGGACATTTATCCACTCGTTCCACACCTTGGACTACGGGTTGTTTTTCATTCAATTGGATGGCCTAGTGGTCATGGTTGCGAACTCATTGGCGTTGTTTTTGACGAATCGGGGATCCAGCTCGTGTATCATTGAAGACCGCCTTGTATCGGGGCTGGTGCTCATCAAATCTGCTCAAGGACCTAAGTCCTCTTGCTTGCATGGTGTGGATGCTTGGAGATGGAGTTTCTAACTCATATTTCTCTTTGTAACTTGATAGAGGTTTAGAATTATGAAGTCTGTCACCAATAGTCCAGTGTTGCTACTCAGTGCGGTGTTTGTAAACATTAACAATCACATTAAAAGCAATTGACACTCTTGGTAAGTTGGTTTTATCTTTGTGGGCTGTCATTTGTTAAATAGTACCAAAGCAAATTTGACACTGATATGTATATTGTTTTTGATTTGGCACTCCTTTGCTGCCAAAATTGAAAGCTTGACTACGGTTGTCTCGAGTTATCGTCGCCATTTCTCATCGAGTTATCGCCGTTGAGAGTATATGGTTGCTTTCACGGAACATTTCCAAAACTTCCAAAATTTTAAGTTACTCACGTATCCTTAACTTTAATTCCTTGCTAAATGGTTAATCTAAAATCAATGAGAGCTTACAAAGGAAAGAATTCAAGTGTACCTGGAATTTTTATAATATAAATTTCATTTCATGATCTTCTTAAACTCCTAGTCTTCAGTATCAAGATCTCAGCCGGAGAAGAAAGAGTTCGGACAACTTTAACGGTGAAATCATCAGCATCAGGTACTCTGAAATATATTGCGCTGTACATCTTTCAAATCACCACTCACATTAATAAACAGTATCTTTCACAAAAATACATTACATTTATCACATAATATATAAACAATTAATGATCCGATTCGATCTGGTCAAGAATCGGAACAATACAAAATGCGAACTTAACGCAGCTCTAAGTGTTAATGGTAGTCGAGATTACTAATTACTCCGCGATATGACCAGGTGTATGATATACAAATACAATTATGAAATGACTATATACATAATTTATCAACAATAAATATCAAAATTGCTACTTTAAAAAAATCAACGCGTAAACAATTATTATACTTTAACAAATTTTCAGATTTTGAAAGTTTTAATTTTAAAACCAAAATTCACTACTTTCCATCTGGAAAAATCACCCACTTGGCGATTTACAATTTTGAAAAAAAATTAGCTCCCAAAGAATGTCCGCTGCATTTAGAGAAGGAAGATTCAAAGCAGCTCTACTGTTTCGGAATTCAAGACGAAAAACCAAAGACTTGCTCTGATAAAAATATCTTGACTCCTCTTCAAATGGAAATAAGAAAAAGTGATACAACCTGATCCTCAATATAAACTCTTCATTCTCTCACATCCCTCATCCTATCCTTCTTTCTTTGATGGTAGAGTTTAATTTAGTCAATATTGACAGTTGTCTTCCTTTCATGTTTCGGAATCATAACATTGTTTTAAAATATTCGAACCACTTTGAAGGCTCCCTCAAATTTGGGCTGAAATTTCTCAACCATCTTATGCTTTACCGAGCTAATTGGATGCATTTCCACTAAAGCCAGTTCGTTTACCTTAACCATACAATCCCATCTTTTCCGATTGTAGTATCGAGCCTGTTTCTTTTGCTGTATCTCTGTTCTTTGTTCAACCTCAGCCAAAAGTTTCTCAATTCCTCACATACCATATCTCCATTTTCGCGAACATGGAGCAGTTTTTGGAAGGGAATTATTAATCTGCGTTTTAAAAAGAGCTAATCAGAAGTCTTCCCCATTGTTTCGTGTACCGCGGTTCTGACTGCACATGCGAACTGCAGAAGAAATTGGTCCTAAGAGGTATGATTTGATTGCACGTAACTTGCTATCATCTGCACTAAATTTCTATGAATTCTCTCCGAAGCATTTGCTTGAGGCCTGTAAGCAGCAGATTTTATATATGTGATGTTCAAGGTACGACATAATTCCTCAAATATTTCCGAAATGAATTGGGGTACATTGTCACTGACTACCTTAATTGGACCTCCGTACCTAAATATATATCATTTAAAAAAGGCAGTGGCCACTGCTTTACTTAATGGAATTAACTCGACCTATTTAGAAACAGTATCTATTATTAACAAAAGGAAACGATGCCTATCAGGTTTCGAGGCTGGGTATGGTCCTAATAAATCTAGAAAAATTTGCTCGTTTGTGTAAGTAGTTTTTATCGAAATTAATTGTCCAGCTAGGAACGTGTTTTTGTAATGATAACGTTGACATATGTCGCTTGTTGAAACATACTCACTTATGACTTTCCTCATTTTAGGAAAGTAACACGCTTCCTTGATTACGGAGTAAGTGTTTCGTATACAGAAATGACCCACCAATGGATTATCATGAAATTCCTTTAAAATAGATTCAATTAAGAATTGCCGAATGTAAGCACTTAGCGTTTAGAAAGATAATTAGCATAAAAAGAATACCATTAAGAGGTTTATTATCTTGGTAACATTTTTCGCATATTATTACATTTATTGTGGAATCCTCTGGGTTTTCTAAATAACGATAAATATGATCTAACACTGGGCCCTGCCTTTACTCGCTTTTCAACTGCTCTCTTGAAGTTAACACCAGATAACTGATAAAGGCGCAAGACACAAGCTCAAGTACCTGTTCCTCAAAAGGCTTTTTGGACAACACTTCAAACATTATATTCTGATTCCCTGATCTATGTTCCCAATCTATGTTATATTCTGCCAATTTTAAGGCCCTTCTTATCATTATGCTTCAAAGAGTTTTCCCATTTGTTAATTTGGTCAGCTCTGAGTAGTTTGTTATTGCTTTCGTTGGACAATGCCCCAAATATGAACGAAATTTTTGTAGCGCCAAAATTAGTGCTAAACATTTTCTTTCTGTTTGGAATAATTTCTATCTGCCTTATTTAAAGTTTTTGAATGCATATGTTGTAGTTCTTTCTCCCTGGACAAGCACAGCACCCACTCCGACCGCTCTAGCATCGGTGAGCAATTCAAAAGGAGAATTCAGATCAGGTAATTGTAACACTGGCGCCAAAGACAAAGCAACCTTTAACTTGTCAAAGGCCTTTTGGGGTTCTAGAGTCCATTCGAATTTGACCTTTTTGCGTTTAACCGCATGTAACGGTTCACACAGCTCAGAATAATTGTGAATGAATTTTTATACCGCACCAGCATCCCTAAAAGTTTGGAAACCTGGCGTGTATTTTTCGGGGCTGTCACGTCAAGAATAGCTTTAAATTTGTTAGGATTAGTGTGTACCCCTTTTCTATTTATGATCACTCCTAAGTATTTGAATTCGTCCTGACCAAAATGATATTTCTCAGCTTTTAAAGACATACCTGCCTCCTGCAATAACAGGAAAACTATCTCCAGATTGCGGATATGATCAGTAAAGACTCAGAAGTAATTATGACATCGTCTATATAAACGTAAGCAAGTTTTTCCAATAACTGACTTTAGTATGATATCCATTGCTTGCTGAAAAGTGGGCGCACTACCTAATCCGAAAGGCATTCGTTTGAAGGCATACGTCCCCTTTTTGGTGAGAAACGCGGTTTTTGGAATGTCGGAAAGATTGATAGCCAATATAAAATATCTAGACTTAAGGTCCAACGTGGACATAAGGAAATTTTGTTGGATGTTCATTAACAGGTCGTCAATTATTGACAAGGGGTACTTAGGGTATCTAATGATAGTATTCAAGCTTTCTCGTCAATCTATTGCGAATTTATACGCGTCAGGAGAATAGATGGGCTTATCATTTTTCTTTATACACAAAACCCCGGGGGAGGGGGTGCATATGGGGACTGAATGGGCATAATAATTCCTTCTTCCAGCTTTCTTTGAATGTGCAGATCTATTATGTGTTCTTTAACTCTGTCATAACGGTAAGGCCGAGACGCTACTGTAGGATGGATTCCATTATCAATTTCGAGATAAAGTACATGAGTAAGACCTGGTTGATCCGAGAATAATTCAGAGTACTTCCTAAAAAGCAGCTGCAACTGCTGCTGCTGATTTTTGTGCAATTTTGTGCGTGCTAGGTAGATTTTGACTGGTTTCACTTACTTATTCTTAATATGCCGCATCTCATCATCAAGGATAGCTGAAGTGCTTGTCTCAAAATCTAGAGTAATCTTAGAAGCACGCATAAATTCCACACCCAAAACGCAAGGATCTTGCAAGCCTTCCACTACATGGAGCTGGCAATCTTTCTTAAAATTTCTAATACAAACTGATAAGGTTACCCGCCCTAGAGTTTTACATATTACCCCTTACACCGTAAATACGGAGAGATTGAACTCTACCCTTTTCACAAAATAAAAATAACGATCATAAAAGGCAAGCGACACAAACGATTTCTCGCCCCCCGTATTCCATAACGTCGTTTCAAACGTGTCGTGCTGGATAACCTGGATATGAGGAATATTTATAGGACGTGATAACTGGGATATGAGGAATATTTCATAGCATTAATACTTGTAGGAGGACTATGATAACCCCGCGATAGAGAACCTCCTATTATTCGATAGCCTCTTTGTTTAACCGTCTGTATTTTTGCTGGCTTGACCCTGAAGGTAGATACCTATTTCCCTGCTGTTGGTAAACACTGTTGTACAGTGGACGCCTATCATGTCTTCGTCTATCTGATGACAGTCGTCGATCAAAATTTGGTCTGTTGTTACCCTGTTGCGAATACCTCGGGAGCTGATATTGCTTCTGGATGGGTGGCGGATTATAAGTTGCATAACGCGACTCGTATATTATCGCTATTTCCAAAAGCTGGACTTTTGTAGTGTTATTCCTAAGCTCGACACAATCCAGCATATTTGGAGCTAAGCGATTCATTTATGCTGCACTTTTTCGCTTCCATGAGCATAAAATTCAGTAACTTAACGACTTTAAGCATACGAAGGATAAAAGTTGTTAGCGACTAGCTAGAATTTTGTCTCGATCCATAATACTCAATCAGTAATCAATCCATAATACTCAATAATAATCAGTCCGTTACACTTCCTGATCCATAGAAAAATTGTACTGGAAACACGTCCATTCCGTTTATCGCTCCTACTTCAGGGGTTGGAACGGTTGGGTGCCACTGTGGCGTACTATTAGTTCTACCCGACTCTTGTGTCATAATATAATCAAATAAAACTAACTCTAAAGGTCAATAATCTACGCAAAATAGGTCAATAATCAAGGTCAATAATCACTAGTCAGTTCTAGCACAACTATTTATTCATCAATTACTGTAATATAAAATCTAATGAGTTTCTGCTCTCTCTGGTGGCCTTGGGATAATCCCACCTATTCAAATATTATTGGAATAATGCGCTCTTAGCAGATCTTTTCCAGTTGAGGTTGATTTGCTTTTTCAAGTCCTCTGCAACAGTTATCGCCAGTAATAACTCCTGATATTATCGATCTCTTGCTAGAAATATGCTCAGAATTATCCACACTCTTCTTGTATCCTCTAAATTTCCCTTTACTTATATACCATCATATCTGATTCACTTAACTTTATTTCCACTTGCATCTAATTAACATAATCACGGTTTATTTTGTTTGGGAAGGAATTGCTATTCCTAGCAATCAATCTCAATTAATGTCCCTAAGGTTAGTGAAGAGAAAATCGCGAATGTCCCAACGTCATACATCATATTTACTTTTAATAAAAATATTCAGATACAAGAGACATCACAGGTTTAGATAATTCTTTTACAATCAGAGATGAAAAAATATCCTCTGATGTACTTACTATACTATCCTGAGTTTCTTTCGTTTTTCTTGTTTCTTTTAATGCATGTAAAGATAATGGTTTTTCCTTTTTGGTACGGAAATTTGTCATAATTTGTTTTATTTTGTATTATTCTATTTTTACTACAATCAATAATTAAATTGAAAAGACTACATTCTGAAAAAAATTCCTAAAATTAGATAAGGTAAATGATATTAATAATATATAATCTTATTATTTTTTTTTGTTAATTTCTTCTATTCTTAAATATGTCTGACACATTTGTTCAATTTTAAATTTCCCATGAGCTTGATTCACTTTGATAGGACTAGTCTTCCTTCTCTATAATTAAAGTTTGTTGACACCTACAAAAATAAGTGAGAGAGTAGATCCTGTGTCAATAACAACATTGACATTGTCACGCGAAATAGGTAAATATACCGAGTTTGCTAGGCATGGAGTTGTTAAATTATGTGATTTGGTTGAAAGGTGTCTGGACACTAATAATTGTCATTGTACTGGCCCATGAGTCTCAATAGAGGTGTTTTGATTTTCCCTAAAATTTTGTTCAGAACTAACAGGGTTTCCTGTGCACTGGGAAACACAGTTATATAAGGATAAGTTATTCAAAAAATTAGGTTGTCTCAAAGGACACGTTTGTGACCAATGATATACATTATATTGCCATGTCTTGGACAAAATCTTCAGGGTAAAGGTGGCAATAATCCCTGCTGAAAATGAAAGTTATGATTTGGTCTATTGCCAATATGTGGACGAAAATCAGAGAAATTGTTTGAACACGGCTTCGAATAACTTTGGAAATTAGGCCTGAAAAATGTGGTAGTCGAAGTATAAATGATGTTGGTTGCCTGGTCATAAAAGGTGCAGGATGTCTTTTATGATAATTTGATCTACTTCTAACCATAGGTTCATTGTTTCTGACCTACTCAATTCAGGGGTAGATTTCTGTATTTTGAAAAGTTTAGTCACAACTGTGAGCTATTCTTATGGGTATTTAGGTGGGTTAATTATTATTATTAACATTGTTACTATTAACTATCCGAATTAAACTTATGTTGGAAAAAATCATTATAACTAATTATACTGGATTCAAGAAAATGTTTACTTAGAAAACGACAAAGACCATTAAAATTAGAAATATTCAAGAACGAATTGCGTTAATTCTGAGCCCTTCAAAAGTTTGAAATATTTTTAAGTTTCTAATTCTTTATTTCTATTATTTTGATTACATTATTATGATTACATTATTACTTTTTAAAATGGTTTAACCACAATTCCATTTTCATCTCACTGTCAGGATCAAAATTAATAATAGGAAGTTCATTTTCCCTTTTATCGTTCTGTGAACCAATAGTACCATTTTCAGTGTCCAACTTTTGGTGTTATATCTACCTTCTATAATTATTTTATAATTGTTCACCATCTTTTTTGACTATATTAACAATGCTCAACACTTAAATGACATAATAAATACACCAACTTTAGAATTATAAACAACATATCAAAATTAAACCAATATCGAATTTAATTAAGTAGCAAACAATGTTCTCACGGTTATCTTAAATTACTGCACCGATTTTCACAATAGATATCAAAATTTGTAATGATACTTCACACCAATTCACACAAATTTTTCCAAAGTTTTGATTATCATTGCATTAAATTTAACTGACCTATATTCAATTCACAACACTGTTGATATTTATTTTAATCCGGAACAAGTTAAGAGAAATTTCACTAAGAATCAGAATACTATATTCATAAAATCATATTTTATAAAATAGGAAAAATAACATTTTGCATCACTTACTCAACATCAGCATAATATAAATGATAATTTAAAATCCATATCCAATTTAATAAGAGTCCATTTCATCACAGATATTATAGATAAATTCCTAAAGTTGCATGATGGAAGATGCAATAAGCTGAAAGAAAATTTTCCTAGTTGTTGGCAATCGCTTGTAGATGACATATTAAACTCATAATTTCACCTTTGAAACGGTATTTTCCCCCTTAGTTGTTGTGATCATTCGTAAGGGATCCACAAGCTCCATGAGAGGAAATTGCAGAAGGACTTAGATGAATAAAAAGATCAACATCAGCTTTGAAGTAAACTTCAAAGTATTTCATTTTCATTTGTTATGAAGTTACTCCTCTTTCTTAAATCTTTTTGAGTAATATGGTTTTAACGCCTCTCTCTCTTGTTTATTCCAAAATATGAACTTCATGGTTGAGGTAGGGAATAGCCCTCTCTCTTGTTTAATGTCAATTTCAGATTGGTCGAGTGGCAAAGATAACCAGATTGTGTGTGTGATTTTGTCGGCTTCAAATGTAATTTGCTTCCTTGAAACATCCCTTATTTCTTCTACTAATAAAAATAACCAATTTGATGAGTAATCTTTTATTTACTATTCGTTAAGAGAGAGACAATTTTGCGCACAATTTGATATTAACTAGTGGAGCAGAAGAGCAAAACAGTTCACATGCATTTCTGACGCTGAGCAGCGTCTCCTGCACTGACGAAGCGGAAAGAGCACTTTCGCGCTGTGCACCCAGTTATATAGTAGGGATTTTCGGGGGAAAATTTGACATGTGATATGATCTCATAGTTCAAGGTGTATGGATTCTCAGGGATTTCCGTAAAAGACAGAGGGTCTAGTAAGGATTATTCTGACATATTTACAACCATAGGAAAGAGGATTAAACATATTTTATGAGCGTATGAGCTAATAAATAAAAGGATAATTTGGAATTGGACCAGGAAATAAAAATGAACTCTTTATTTTTGAATTAGAAAGCGAGAGAGAGAGAGAAAATGGGTCAGATTAGAAAATTATTTTATTACAAAGAGAGATTATTAAATTATATTTAAATCATCACACACACACACACACACACACACATATATATATATATATATATGTGTGTGTGTGTGTGTGTGTGTGTGTGTGTGTGTGTGTGTGTAGGATTGGAGCGAGCGCCGACCACCTGATGGCACTGCGGTCAGAGGCGGCCAGCTGCGGATCTTGCTTGTATGCAGAGAGAGAAAGAGCTCCGGGGTACGAGAACGAGAAGGTGCTGTTGGAACACACGGAGGAGATAAAAGAGAACTCTAGACTAATAACTGTGAGAAGGCAGTTGAGTTAACATTTATGCTGTTACTACGCGAAGGCAGTAACACTTATCTACCTGTGATGCAGTACATACAGTACATCAATTTGTATCCAGTTATTGGAAACAATGAACTATTTTATCCGAACTTCAGTTATTCATTGTGTGAGAAGAATTTTAATTCCTGTGACCCCTATACATATACAGAGAGAGAGTCTTTTTGTTGATGCTATCCTATGAACCCTTAAATCAATTCTATAGAAAGAACAGGATTCTGCTATTCAAAATCATTTTCTTTGTGTTTTAAGTTAAAAATCTTGTTTTCTATCAACAAAGTGTAATGAGAATTTGAGAATTAGTGAAACTATCAAAATTATTTATATGGTCAAGAGTAACATTTATAGGTGTAAATGCCAGGAACTACATGAGATACATTTGTGGGTATTGGAATACCAAGTAATCAGTTTAACGATTTACCGATAAATTGCAAATTTTAACCTCGAATTATAACATTACGATTATTTGCATTACTTTTACTAGTGATTAGATAAATTATGTACAAAAGTGTAATATACTTTTTCTTCCATATTTGCAGTTACGTTATCCATGATATTAAAGCTTATCTTATTAATCAAAACAAAAATAGTAATTCAATATGACAAACCAATTATGGGTCCAGATCAAATATTAATAAAACAGTTAAAAGGACTGGAGAATTTTCAACACGAAAATGTGAAGAAAGATTATAGGGGGTCATTCAAACGCAAGCTTGTCTATTACGTGTGCACCGTCATTTGAAGAGGTAAGCCACAGTGCAAAAGCACAGTCCCTGCATCAAAAGAGAGCTCTTAGTGGTAATAAAACAGGCGAAATCTTTGGAACTCATTAATTGTCATTGTGACTGCATGGAAGTAAGGTAATTACTACCGTTTGGATCATGGTTGCCTCCAAACGTAGTCGATGTACAAAAGTGTAGTTTTTAATTGCAATACATGAGAGCTCAATTGAGATATCTTATCGTCTGCCAAATGTTTTTAGAGCTGGGTGTTTCTCGCGCATTCAATGTTCCGATAATGCAAAGGATTTCATCTCGGACGAACCGGTAATGACAACAGGCCTTCATTAGATAAAGCACAGGTGGCCATCGCCCAAGAAACAGACACTACAGTGGGCAATTTGGTGAGCCAGAATCGTTGAATAATCACGAACGAGAAAGGGATTGCACTGTTTATGAATTTGTTCGACAACTTCTTCATGAAAGTTCGTGTAACCAATTACTGTGTCAGTATGCAAAAACTGAAAAACTCTATCTTTGACGTTGAGAGTTATCTTAAGATATTTTTCTATTGTAAGACAACGCTCGTCCTTAAGGATCTACTGTAAAACAAGATTTGCTTAAAGATTTCGATGGGAAATCGAGCATTCCGCGTATAGCCCTGATATATCACCACCCGACTACCAGCTCATTGATACACTCATGA
Source organism: Nephila pilipes (assembly GCA_019974015.1). Lineage (NCBI taxonomy): Eukaryota > Metazoa > Arthropoda > Arachnida > Araneae > Nephilidae > Nephila > Nephila pilipes. Next base: position 17,845 of record BMAW01093237.1, read on the forward strand.
AATCTCTAAAACAAAGCAATTAGTAAACGACAATGCGATTCTATTCCCTGATGAAAAGTAGTTCCACAGATATAAGTCCGGAAGTTATTCTCCAAGAAATCCATCATTTTGTGGACCTCTGGGTCTCCTATATTAATATGCAAAACAGCTATGTATAGCTGTTATGTTCCATATGTATCATTCTTAAATCTGTATATTTTACATACAATTGTTAAATCTTTCGCGCATATGTCCTACTTTTTTTGAGTGACAATTATATATTCAAATATTATACTACTTTTAATAAACTTTAAGCTAACAAGTTTAGAATCTGAAAAAAAATTATTCTCTCTCTCTCTCTCTCTCTGCAATAGAATTATTTGGTATAAAATATGAAATCATAATTATGATATCAAAGTGTTAATCAGTTATTTTTCTTCCAAGCTTATATTAAAAAACATGTCGACGCAAAGCTCACGTATTTAGTTTTTATACTCACATATCTTATGAATTCTTTCATTGGAAAAATTATTTATGTTTAAGTGTTACTTATAATTTGTTACCGGTATTCTGTTATGGTTAGAAATTTTTAACAAAATTCCTTAACAGAAAATGTCGTAAACTTACACTCTTTTGTAGGTTTATATTTATTTCGGTTTTTCTTTTGCCTGAGATCTACATGATATTTGGTATATTTGCAACCACAAGTCTGAGTGCTACTTACATATAACTATAGAACTTTTTTCATGTCATTTGCTGCAACATTCTCTTCTACAGACACATTACTTTTTAGCATCCATGAAATGGCCAAAATATTCAATTAAGGAAAGAACCAGCCTCAACAAAAGTGAAAGAAAACCTTTTTCCTATTTAATGTTGTGTTTATGGATTAAGAGTATAGATGCCTTAAAATGTTAATTCTTCGTTAAATAACGTCGAGCTTTGAAGCAACAAGCGGGCTATTGGTAATAAATATTATAATTCCATGCTGTAGTCAAGTGACAAGGACAAGACCTGAGGTGTAATCTCCAGTTCTGAGCATACACACCATGCCAACGAGATAAATTTGAACTCCAACAAATTTGACACTCACCAGCCCCGCAAAATGATGGATTTTTGTGGTATCCGGAGCTTGCGACCTTGAACATTGCTACAATGGCGCGTTTGGAAAGAAAACGCAGTTTATTGCAGCTTCATATTGACCTCTTTCATTTTACATCCTAATTTTTTTATAATCCACACGGACAGTTATACTAAGAACTTCCGGATGGTGATGAAATATATTGCCGAGTTTTGTGTTAAGCTTATCGCAAAAAATATTTATTATGTCCATTTATAACCATACATCAATATTTAAATCAAAAAGTCAGAAAATTCCCATTCCATTCAAACGTCCATTCTGAAGCTGTTTCGAAACAAAAAATTTCTTCAGTAAATCAACCAAAACCGAAAATCTTCAATCATTAGATAAATCTATGGTGAGTATCAAAAACTTTTAATGACAATAATTTTTGTGGTTTTGTGACGAAATGATAACATACAATGTTAAATAAGTTCTGATACAAATAAATAGCTTATGATTATTTTTTTTAAAAAAAAAAAAAACTATTTGAAAGGTTAATGATGATGTTTTGTCAAAAAATACATTTCACGTTTTTGAAAGTACAGATAATCTGAAATAAAATTTTACAAAAACGAGGCCTATTTGAAGGAAGTATAAAAAACGAATTGAAATTCTGTTTCAAATTTTTTTTTTTCTAGCGCTCCATAAAAAAAAATCTCAAATTTATTTCAGGTAGTTTTGAAAACAATGTTGAAAAATTCATTATATATATATATATATATATATATATATATATATATATATATATATTTGTGTCTATAAGTGCTCCAATTACGGTGGTTTTTTACTGAAGATAATTTATTTACTTTGAATATATAAATGTATTAAAATGTCTTAAGAGTGATATTATCAAACTTAGTATATTTCCCTTATCATCTTTTAAAATTAGAAAAACCTATCCATTTTAGTGTTAATTTAATACCAAATTCGATTTTTAAAATTTTTATCCATATCATTTTTATGAAATGTGTTATATTATTCAAATACTTATTTATGTTATTCAAATAATTATACGGTATTAAATTCATTCGAATACCTTTGAGGTTTTGTTCTATGACTCAAAAGAACAAATTAACTAAAGAACAGAGGTTAGATAAATAGTTCTTTATAAGAATAGATATTCGTATTAAAGAAATTTACTTAACAAGTATGCAATTAAATTCAATATACTCACACATAAGTAAAAATTTACATTCGATATTTATAAATATTTAGGTGGTAATGAAGTAAATTAATGTATAATAGATAGCAAAGTTTTATAAAACAAATTATTTTGAAGCAATACAGACCTATGATAGTATCGATTTGATTTTTAAGTGTTTTACTAAAATATATCATACGATTTTAATAAACTATTTTTATACGTTTTTTATCAACTTCTTTAATTTAAGTAATATTTTTATGTTTTAATCATAACTAACTTTAAATTTAATTTTATTTTGCTAAATTTAAACAAGAGGGTACGAGTCATGTGTGTAAAATAACAATTAGATTAATAGCCTAGTAATAATTCCTTTTCAAGAATAAGCCTCGAATACAATTTAAACTAAATTTGAAAATACCTTTCGTTCCTAAAATATACTTCCCTAACTTTAACTTATAAATTGCTTTATTCTTAATTATTTGTTTTTATTTTATTTGCAAATTAAGTTCAAGTAAAAATTTTCAGCTTCAATGTAAATTAAATTATTTCAGCTTAAATTTTTTAAATATATTAAAACTAACTGTTTTTAAAAATAAATTTAACTTACATCTCAGCTATAAGTCCCCTTCTAACTTTAAAAAGGTTTTCGATTATTGAAAAATGAAAATGTCGACGAAATGTTAAAAAAAAAAATATTTTTGAGTCAAATATCTGAAATTGTCACAAAATACATCTCTTTCAAAGCAGTTTGGAAAATGAAGTAATAGTTAAGTGGTAGTGATTTTAGAATTAAAAGGCGTCCTGTACCCCCGTGAAAGAATTTTTAAATCATACATTTATAAGAAACAGTTTATGTGTACCACATTCGAACTCACATAAAATATGAATTTTAGTGAGAAAAGAAACATCATTTTTATATATGTAATTATTTAACATTTTAATTTTTTCAAATATTTTTAATATTTTGAAGCTTCTAACACTTCTATAAATATAAATATTTTTACAATTTTTTTTTCTGATTTTTTTGAAAAGAGTTTCTCATAACTCTGTGCTTCGATTTGTTTGCACTACTGTTATTAACAGTTTTACAATTTCTTTCCTCTACCAAATGCTACGAAAAACATTTAAAAATAGCTGTATCTAATTTTGAGTATTTTTCTTTAAAAATAATAGTTACCTGAATCCTTACCCTGTGAGCATAATTATCAAATAATTTGTAAAAAACAAACAGAAATATTTCAGACCTTTATAGTGAGTTTTTTTAAAAAAAAAAACGGTATGATTTAAAATAATGAGTGTTATCAAAAACAAAATGCTGATAAAAAAATGTATAAAGTTTGATAGTCAATGTAATGATTTTGCACTTTCCGATAAAGTAAATTTCAATAACTCGGTAAAAATAACATAGTTAGAGCTGGGAAATTTTGTGCATGTATATGGAAGAATCGAACAACTTAAGTAAGGTGAAAAACTGTTTTTATCCTATTAATGCATGGTCCCCACGATCATGAAGCAAAGAGATTTTAATTTGGAGTAGTCCTTCTTGCATAGTTTGATTTTGTTCATGAAAGACCCACGGAGAGTCATTTCACGTGTAATGTTCAATAGGTAGATTCGCCTTTTTCAAGAGTAGATGGCCATTTCACTCCGTTTGCGGCTATTCTATATCCTTCCTGGCATCACATTTAAATAAGAAGCTTAAGAAGAATTTTGAGCATTCACACATTCACATTCATGCATTCACATTCACACATTCACATTCACATAAGCACACTCACATGCACAAACATGTCCTAAGCGCAAGACAAACAGAACACTTACACTTAAAAGTTATGTACATGAATTAAACTTCCACGATTCGGTCACCATTGATATCTTCATCCAGACATGGACAATTATGTTAATGTTTCCTTAATCATGTTTAAGTAAACTAATACATTGCTTAAATGATAGTTTTCATTTCTGTAATTGTTCTGATTCTAATTCTCATCTATATAATCAGAGTCTCTTCTATCCCCTATACGATCACATCATTTGACTTAGTTAATTAACTATAAATGACGTTATTCTCAAATTTATCAGGTTTCAATAAATTAATTTAATCAGAGAAGGATTCCGTTTCAATATTTTGGTCAATTTTAGGGCACTATGCCCTATTAAGAGTTAATCATTTACTAAAGGTTTTTAATGCAAAAACAAATTAAGAAAAATTAAAACATTTTTGATTTTCAATGTTCTTTATTAATATTTGAAACATGGCTATAAACACAAACAACTTATCTCAGAAACAAAGAAATATTTAATGATTAATCAAAAAGCTTTGTTTGTTTCATTGTGCTTCTCTTAGCTGTCGGTCATCCATTTTAATATATTCCTTTTCCACTCTTTCATCCTTAGATTTTTACAATGCATTATACACAGTCTTGTATCTGAATTAGTACATGAAATAATTCAAAATTTCATACTGCTGAAAACAGAGAAACAAGAAAATTCTAAATAGTTCTTATGCCGGTTTCTTAAGAATCAGTTCAATCGTAGCTGTCTTATCCACAGGAGTACCATCATTATTTCTTCCATTTTCTTGGATGATGTAGCGTAACAGATCCTTTTTAAATTCACTCACTTCATTTTCGGGAATATAAGGGGCAAGGGCACATACAGAGTAATAAAAATCTAAAAATTAAAAAAAAAAGTATGGAATTTCTGTAAAGTAATTTTTGAATAATTATAATTGTTTAATTTAAATCATTAATGAAACTGAAACAATTAATTTTAAACATTGACTGAACTTAAAATGCTATCAAGTTTATTCAAATTAATTCTTATAGGACTGGACGTAAATATCCAACATTAAAAAAATTATTTGTATTAAAATTTCTTCTAGTATTCTTACTCTTGTAACTAATAGGAAATAAGATTGAAATAATTCATTGAAGTCCAGTCCATTGATATTCTTTTTTTTTTTTTGGTTTTGTTTTTTAAGAAATTCTTGATTTTCAAAATATCATCACCATAACGTTTTCGTCGTCTTTGAAGTACATTCACCAAAGGCAACCCATTATTTTACTGTACCCTTATTTATGGCGTATAATAATGAAACATCATATCTTACTGATGGCGACAACTCCATAAAAATGGCGATGACTACTCGACGCTGCAGGAATCAATTTTTAATTTTCTAAAAAATTAGTGTCAAATGAAAAATAATAAGTTAGAGATAACTCTGATTATTTGCCAATTAAGTGATGTCAGCAGACAATTATAACAAGAACTTGCCTTATCAACCCCATTTGTCATTCAGCAAAAATACTATTCGAGCAACAATCGTACATTTATGTACTTAAATCCATCTATGTGAAGCAACATTCATCGCAGTTTTAAATCACAACAAAAATAAAAACTTTTTTTTTGGTGCATTCTAATCTTCAAGCAAAAACATTTTTAAGTTTTTTTTTTCTTTAACTATTTTTTAAGAACACTCAATCCGTACGGAAACAGGAAATGTGTAAGGATTGTAAATAACTTTTTCATTGTTTATATTTCAATGGTAAATGAAGCAATAAATAATCCTTATGTTTAATATAAATTACTTCGTCGAAATTATTTTATTCCTCAAATTTTTTATCGAATATAAAAGGAATCAAAATACCTGATTTGAAAATCCATAACGAGTCTACATGAAATAATTAGAAATACCAGAAAAAAATTGATTTCATAGTTACCTATGTATTCTTCATCATTTGAAAATGTTGTAACATTCTGAGTTTCTCTGCAATAACGAATGGTAAATCCAACATCTTGTACCATATTTTTAAAGTGAAAAGCTGAATAATTTTTGAGCTGGGACTCAGGTACGCAATCTGTAACATTACACTGAAGAAAAGATTATTTACACTTATATTCGAAAGCAATGTAATAAAATATTAGACAAAGCATAAACATCAGGATTCGTTTTATACTTTACTTATAAATATTTTGCTGATATTATATACATATATATATATATATATATATATATGTGTGTGTGTGTATATATATATATGTGCGTGTGTATGTATGTGTGTATGTATATATATATATATGTGTGTGTGTGTGTTTCTGTGAGTATGCAATATTAAGTTTTTCTGTCCCTGAAAATATTAAGTTAAGATTTTTAATTTACTTAAGTTCCTTAATTGAGTAACATGTTAGAAAGGTGAAATTCTTTTTATTTAATCTTAATTTATATTTATTGTTAGATATTTAATTGTTAATAATTATTTATGATTTAGTTATTATAACCTATACTTCAAATTAAAACTATTTTCATAAAAAAAAACTATTTAAAACTAAATATAACTATCAGCATTTATATAGATTTAAAAGGAAATAAATGTAAATCATATTTACTTACTGTAAAGTATGTTTTCCATTTTGAATCTTCAGCTATTTTCAGAATTGCTTCATAGTAACCATTATGCAATAAGAAAAGAAATGCTGCTTCACCATTTGGTTGTAACAGATCGTAGACGGTTTTAAAAGCTTTTTTCTGATCTTTGATACGATTGAAACATTGAATACAAATGAATTTTGTAAGTTGTCCTTCCCAACGTTCAACTGTTGACCTATATAACAAATAATTAAGACCATTTATAGAAAACTTTTTATTACTAGTTATACTATTGCAAAAATTGCACTCGTATAATTAGTAATGAAAATAAATTGCAAAATGAATATATTATCTTAAGTTTGAAGAAAGTCTTCGAGAATTATTTTTTGTTTTAATTGCTGTTCTTATCTATGCACGTTTTAATAATACACCTAAATATAATATCACATTCAAGATTTAAGCAACAGAAGTTAAAATAAAACATCTACTGTACCAATTTACCAGTGAAATTTAGGTTCAAACTATGATGTATTTACGTATATGATTTTGTAAGCTTTAACATTGTGTTTGAGAACTAACTCTCCTTTTTGCGAAATTTTAATCATTTCATTATTTTATGTACTATCAACGTTTGCTTATCTTCAGCATATAGTGAAATAATAACAAATTAGTCGAAACATGTATACACCTTTCATTTTAAAATAATAAAAGCACAAATAAATTTTTCTGGAAGCGTTAAGACTTTAATCGCATTAAGAAGAAAAAAGATGATACATCACATAACTTATTACTAATTTTCTTTTTTAAAATCTAAAATATAATTATTCAAAAATTTCTGAAAAGAAGAAAAAATTTTGAGCATTTTTTATATCTTTTAAATTGTAAAGTATTATATTTTTAGATATAAGATAAAATGAAACATTCTTAGGGGCCAAAGTTTATTTTCAGCTTTTGTCTAAGCTTTTTTAACTATTTTGGCTAATATTTACTGCTAAGTGGAAGTAAATGAGTAAAATATATTAAAACGGATACTAATTAATAACATTTTGTTTAACTGACCGGTCTTCGAAATTGGCAACAGCATATTCAATTTTTGGATGCGAATAGTTTGATTTTGCTACTTCAATCATGCCAGGTATCACATCAAGGGCCATTATCTTCTTCAATTTAGGGAAGCATGGTACAATAAATTGAGATGTCAACCTGCCCGGTCCACATCCGACATCCATTATCACTTCCTCTTCTTCTCCATTGCTCCATCCCATATCTGGAAGTGTGACTTTAATAAATCGGACCACACTATCCCATGGCCAGTCGAATTTTTGGTATGTTTGAGCGTCGTAATGCAATTTCATTTTGAATTCGGTCTGAAACAAATAAAAGGTATATACAAATTTAACATACACGTTTTGTCTAATGCATAAAGGGTATGAAGACCTATAAAGAAATTAACTGAAAATATAGGTGCAGCGAGTTAATAATTCACAAAATTTGACCTATCTATATTTATACAGAACTTTCAGCTCTTTTTTAGTCATCACACATAGTTTATAAATTGGTAACTGCAATGGATGTTCTCCATCAAAGCCCCTTGATATGCATTTATCGTCCGCAAATGTTCTTCCAACCCTTTTTATCCCAAAAACCAACAGGAAGTATGGAGCCAGGTTTGAAATACGGGGCGGTCGGGTTAGCGTTGCGATTTTGTATTGGATCTTCGCGGTTTGTGAGTATTTTCTCATAAATAACGACGCATGACTGAGAGCATTACGGGAAGCAGCATTTATTAGGTATTGGGGATTTTCTTCGGACGCGTTGGATCTTACTTCTCAAGTTCGCGAGGATTTCTGCACAACATTTACAGTTCATTCTTTGTCCCAAAAACACCAACTCCTTACGTATCTCATCTCTAAACTGAAATTATTAATAGTTCAAAAATATTTTAGATTATATTTTAGGATTAAATTAGTATATTGAGTTTTAAATACTTCCGTTTCCTTTGCATTTGGAAATGTATATGTTTCTTTTGCTTTCATTCTGCATTTGGTTGAATTTCCGATTTGTTGTTGCATTTCGGTTTTATAGCATCTTGTTATTAATGTAATTCGTTGAAATGTGATGGCTGGATCCTTAATAATGGTATAAAGACACATTATTTCATTCCAAAGTATAGAACAGTATTAATTATATTATCTTCAATGCCTGTTTTTACTTGTTTCTTTTCTCTTATTTTTCAATGACTGTAATGTGTATTGATTTTAAATATTACTTAATTATTGTTGATTCTTTTTGGCAGTATTAAATTAATCTTTTGTTTGATATATTTAAGTAAATATTTGGCTTAATTTCTATAGAACGTTTTACTTTGGATAATTTAGAACTATTTGGGTTTTCTGTAAAATAAATAATACTTTAGTTTTTCGTTCTCTCTTTCTCTCTCTGTATATATAAAGTTAATCTTGAACATTATTTAAATGTTAAATAATTAATTTAAGCCAATTTTAAAACATCAAATATATTTGAATGCGATTCTTAATTAGAAAATTTACAAAAATTACTGTGATAAAATAAATATATGAACAAAGAAATATTTATATTCGAACAGAAAACGAAAGCATATATCACAATTTGTGAGGAAAAAATATGCTTGGTTCCTCACAAATTGGGAATGCTTTACCATATAAATGTGAATAGAGTTGGTTCTTCGTCTCTATGCTTTCAATAGAATAATTTTAGTTATCACTTTATTAACATTTTGTTTCATTTTCAAATAATTTTTCAACTCAAAAATTTCTTCACGTATTGTTTTAAAGTCACTAAGAAAACGAAATTTCATAGGGGTTTCGTAAAAAAACAATAACAACGTAGGTAAATTGCAAACACACACTACAACAATTATCACCCGTATAGTGAGATACACAGGTGGACAATCCGTATATCACACGAGTACTTAAACGTTTTTTAAGATTATGTTCAATTTTTTTTTAATTTTTAAATTTGAAAGCCCAACACGAGTACACATATAAATAAAACTACTTAGATATAATATATCATCCTATCACTGTTATAATAAATATCGGTAAATATTATAGTAGGTGAGGTTTAGAATGAAATTTCTAAATAACTACAAATTTTAAAGCTATGAATTTCTGAATTTGAATAATATCAAAAAAGGAGCAATAGTAAACTCTAGAATAGTAATTAATAATTTTTATGATATATATATATATATATATATATATATATATATATAATGTGTGTGTATTAAGTAATTGCAAATGAGCTCAAGTGTATTACGAGATTAAAACAGAAGAAAAATAACTTTTTTAAATATATCATTTATGGAATGAAGCTTAATATTATACATTACCTACAAGTGACGAATATATATCGTCCTAGTTGGCGGTCTGAGGACATATAACTATTCTTTGCATACACGAAGAAACATCATTTTTCAATTCAATCTAACTTACTAATAGGATCCCACAGAAACTTACCACTTTTGCCATTAATATATGTTTACATCAATTTTCATGTTTTCAAGTAATTTTAAGGAGAATTTAAAAATTTTTGGAAATAAAAAGATAAATTGGAGACTTTTTTTCAAAATTACAAAAACCAACATCTTAGTGCCTACAGGATTCGGAAGCACAACACTGATCTACATTTGCATAAGAAATGTTATTTATTTGAAAACTGCTAAGTTTTGACGTTATACATACTTTTTGAAAAAATTTAGAGTATTTTTTTTTAATATTAATAAAAATTATAATTAGAAAATTATAAGACTTTAATAAAAAATATAATTAAAATTCTTAAGAAATATTTTTTGCAAATAATTTTTCGAAACACTTTGATGTATAAATCATAAAGAAACATATTTTAAACACGAATATGGAATTTCAAACTAATATCATCAATAGTTTCTGAGAAATCCTGAGCATTATCTAAAATATTTAGTTTTGAGAAAAATGAAGTTTAAGTTGAAAAATAACAATTATAGTTAAACTAGGATCATTTTCCTTGAAAACTTTGGGAGTTTTGGTAGAACCGTTAAACGTTTCACACCAAACTGTTTTGAAAAGATGGAGCGCTAGCATATATAATTTTTGAAAAAAAATGGAAACATCTGAAGTTTAAAGGTCCAGTGACTCTCTTTCTCTCTCCCTAAAACAGTTAAACTTTAAACAAATACTATGTGACTTGTGCACGCTGTGTATTTATTTCAGATATAGAGGATTAATTTTTAAAATGGATATTGAGACTAAAAGCATCAATATTGTTAAAAAAACCAAAAAAACATAAAAATATTTTACTTACCAGACCAACTATATTTATTGCTTAAGTGAAGAGAATAAAAAACTTTTTTGCACAGATGTAACAAATTTGCCTAAAAAGTATAAACTAAATGCTTATTTAATTTCATGAGTACTCATTTTATTTTTACTCGAAATCAAAACGTACCTGAAGGAGAAAGATTTGATCGTGACCTCTCTTTTTAAAGTACCTAGAGTAAGATAAAAAAAAACCCAATCGTTATCTCTGGAAATATCAAGAATTTATAATGGTTTATAATATGCATATTGACGCTGAGATCTAAAATGATAAATCCAACTCATTTAAAATATTTCTTTTGGAAAATAACTTTTCTTATACTAAAGAATAAATACTGATGACTAACGGGAAAAATATGATTTGTCATCATATGCATCCAAATGAAGAATAAAAATTAAAAATTCTACATTTTTACAGTTTTAGTCCTGTTATAATTTTTTTTAATTTAATACGGTATTTAAGAAAATAGGGTCAAATAAAATCAGATAATTTATGCAATCAGGAATTTTTGATAAACTTTTAACACAATTTCCTCAAATATATTATATTTTATAAATAAGGAAGAAAGTCTGTGTTGTGTTAGTTAGTGATAGCACATCTATCTAATTCCTCACCTTACTAATAAATTAAAACAGTTTTAAAAAGAATCGGAATGCCGTTAATCTGTTGTGAACTCTTTAAATGAACACAAAATAAAAATTATTATAACAAGGCATTTTATTTGATTTTTGTATACAGAGACAAAAGTATATGAAAATAAATTATATTCTGGATATAAATAATGTAAATAAAATTGAACAGTTATATAACAAATGATAAGTAATACGTAAACTTGAAAAATTAGAATAATTACAATTTATATAATTAAATGATTGATCTTTGCGTCAACATGCTTTAAAAAACAAGCACGTAAGAAGCATAGCTTATCAAAAATTTAGTCTTCCATTTGTGATCTAATTTTTGTACAAAATATAACTCTATCGTGGAAAAACATCATTCCTATTAAAAAATAAAATACTATTTGGAGTACATTTTCCCCTTACATTTTGTTGTTGAAATTACTCCAGTGCTTTATTAATGCTTTTGTACAAGAGGTCGCATAATTTACAGTCAAATTGGCTATAACGTGGTCTCTATACCGAGTTATAAGTAAAAGAACATTTCAGCATCTCAATTGGCAGGGAAGAATTTATCTATGGCAGTACTTATTCTATCTGTTAAATTTTTGTAGCTGAAATTAATGGGGCTTTCCCCTATTTAGTAATATGAGTTATCAGGGAATTTCTTTGAAATGAGTGAATAATAAAACATTACTCTCTTTTATTTTATTGCAATATTGTGTTAAAGTGTGTTCAGACATTTGTGTAATTAAGTCCTTTTAACTTGCTTTATTTACGTTATTGGAATTGTAAAACGTTAAAGAACATTTAGTACTAAGATTTTTTTTTATTTGCCGTAATGTTCACCTGAAAGAAAACAACTATCCATATATTTGCAAAATGACTGAAATGAATAAAATCAGAAAACAGTTATAAAGAAAATATACATCTCTTGAGGACAAAATAGAAATTTTAAATCTTTCAAATGGTGAAGAAAAAATACCACCTGTTGCAAAAAGAGGTTAAATTTGATTGAATTTACAAAGAAAAATGAGAAAAAATAAGGAAAATTATTGCACACTGTTGTCCGTCAGGTACGAAGCATTCTACTTGTATATGACATGTTAATGTGGACACGTTAAAATGGAAATATCTCGGATCATCTGGCTGGAAGATTTTATGACTAATGTTCCAGTGACACATGTTTATCGATGTATCAGAAAACTCAATGTCCCACTGATACAAATTTATAGCTGTATCAGAAGACCCAATGTCCCAGTGATACACATTCATGTATGTATCAATAGTCCTAATGTTCCTAGTCATAAATGTTTGTAAATGTAATATCTGAAGTTCGAATGATTTCCAGTGTAGCAAATTTTATGATATTACGGAAACCAATCTATTGGTAAAGGAGTGGTCTGTGTGTTCGAGGATATAGAACCATCTACAAATTCTTCCAAGTTTTAGTTAGAAAAGCAAAATATGATCACGTTTCCGATATAAAGGATTGTATATCTCCTTTGCGGTCTCGCCCAACTAAGAAATATAACTCATCATGCCCTCTTCAAAATATTCGAGTAGAGAATTATCCTTTAAAAACCGTATCCTAAAGTGTGCGTTGCTGATTATTAAAGACCCAGCATTGAATTCGGATGTTATCTGAGAGAATGTTGGTTGCCTATCATGTGAAATGATCAAGTTCAACGACATTTTTTGCAATTGCGTTAGAGACATAAGTTGCAGATATTACCTGAAATCGTATATGCATGGTATAACACAACAATTGTAATCCGTGAAAATTCGAATTTCATTTCTACCTCGCAAAGAGAATGATCCAACTCACAAATAACAACTGCGACTCCGAATTGGAAACCACTGAAATCGTTATTGCATGTATTTCTCTTGATGAAAATAGCTATGCGAGCCTTCTAGGCTGGTCAACGTTTTATGCACTCTCTTTGACGCAACGGATTATATAGAAAATGAAAGATAAAAATTTAAATTTTCGAAGAAATTTAGATTCCTAGCGAAAATTTCTAATTAGGTCACTTTATCACAACATGGTTACAGGTTACGCGATTATTTTAATGACCGTACATATTTGAAGAAAAAAAAAGAAAAGAAAGAAAAAAAAATTATGTATCATACTAAATAAAATTTGAAATTATATATATATATATATATACACACATAATTGTTTCAGAATATTCAGATATATTAATGTTGTTTTTTCAAATTATTAAGAATAAAGTTAATTTTTCCTTATCTTTCATCCTTATCTTTTTAACAAATATCTATCGAATATCTAAATTTATTGCAAAATAGTGTTAATATAAATAAAGCAGAATGTGTAGATGTTTTTTTTATAAAAAAATTGAAGATAATAATATTTCTAATCATGATAAAAACGACATTTTCTTCTGTAGGATTTAAAATATTCCTTTATTCAGGAGTTCATTAAGTCGGAATATTTTCAGGAATTTTATTTCTAATCAATTCTTACGTAAGATTAGACTTGCGACTAAAATACAGGCTATTTACATTTACTTATATAAATTTATGAAAAAAATTTTATGATCAGTTTCCTTTGAATTTTATTAGGAGTAATTTAAAATATAAAATAACAAAGTTTTGTTACAATATTTTCCTTTCAAAAGTTAGTTTTTTAAATATTACTTTTTAGTTTTATTTAATATTTTAAAAAATTCCCTTTTAAAATTTAGCTCTTAAATTTTATTTTTTCTCTTTTTTCTTATTTTGTTTTTTTAAATTTAATTCTTAAAATTCCTCTAAATTCATTTTGCATTGGTATTGTTTCTCTCTGATAGAAGGCATTTCAATACTTTCTGCTTAAGCTTGAGCGAGATATTTCTATTTCCAAAGCGTGAGATTTGTGTGAAAGCTGTTTCGTCTCAAGTAAGTTTTTGCAGCTTTTTTGGACTCTAAATGTATTAATTAGATTATTCTTTTTTTACCTCTTCATTTCTATGTATTTTACTTAATTTCTTCATTTGCTTTTTGTGTTTTTCCCCCATTTTTTTTTATATTTTTTTTTTTTTTTTTTTTTGGAATTTTCTTTTTGGTTTAGAATATTTTTATTGTTGTGATTGTTGAGCCTGTAAAACATGTTTCAGCTGCTAATCTGTCAATAATTATTTCTTATTTTTATGGCTTGTCTTTCGTCTCTTTTCACGTTTTCGTTTGCACATTTTTATGAATTGAATTTTATCTTCTTGTTATTTTCATTCAATAGTATTCTTTCAGGTATTTGTGACCTTTCTTTCCTGTTTTGCAGGGCAGTTTTTAAAGTTTTTTTTTGTTCTAGATTTTTGCAATAAAAAAAAATTCTCATTTCTTTTTCTATAATCCCAAAAGATTTCTGTAAATTTACTTTATTATTAAAAAAAGATCTCACGTTTAATTCTTGCTTTTAAAACAGTTTTAATTAGTTATTTCAATTAATTCGTTTCATTAATTACTACAATATTACTCTAATTATATATATATATATATATATATATATAAATATACATATAGTGTAGTAATTTTTTTTTTTACTTTTACGTATGGTACTCACTCTGACAAATAGTATTGACTCTCCACTTTTCAATTTTCGTCTAGTTATAATTTGGATTTCTTAACACGTTTTTGTTTGTATGATCTAGTTAGTTTTTCGTCTCATGAGAGTTTTTATTTTTAATCTCTTGTTGATAATTTATAAATATAATTATATTACATATAATTATTCTTTAATAATAAGACTTTTATTGTATATATCTCTGTATTTTCATTTATATTTATCTTAAAACTTTTTCTTATGACTTGTATCTCAGGTATTTTGAAATTTTCAATTTTTTTACAATTTTCAAATAAAATCTTTTCTGTACGGAGAAAGTTAGACCAGTTAAACTAGTTTAACCCAACAGACTCTTTCGTAGCAAATTGTAAAATTAAACATGCTATTATTTTTTTTCTTACTGATTTTTAACTTTTTATTTATTTTTGCTTCTTTGAATTTCTTGTTTGCATATCGTTTTATATTTACTTTTGCTTTTCTTACCATCATTTATATGCATAGTATTCGTTTCGATAAATAATGTGTTTTATAAAATTTTTACTGGATTTACATAATTTTATTTGTTATTTGTGCTTATTAAATTATACGTACACAAATACACATTTGAATATTACATATTTTTAATTTTAATTTTAGCTCAATCCTCTAATATAGTTCTTAATTACTGTATATTTTTGTAACTTTTAGTTATGTCTAAATTTTTGTTTGAATATTTTTATCACTAATTTTAATTACCTATATCTCCGAAGGTAAAATGATAGTCGAATCACAAAAAAGGCCTCCAAAATCCGGGGTCGTCTTATAGGTCAAATACAAAAAAATGTTAGAGTAAAATTTATATAAAATAAAACAATTATGAAATGTAAAAAATCACTCACCATTGTATTTGAAATCCTGCAAAATCGCTAAATTCATCATCTAAGGCAAATAGCTCTTTAAGGGCATACTCGATTGTGTTGAGAAACCAGTCATATGGCCCCCATTCTGTGCCTAGCAATTCGATTTTCATTTCATCATCATTGTCCCATAACAAATCGTTCACAGGGCATCAACAACATTAGAAATCTCACGTTTTTTTAAAGGATTTGATCACAGTTTCGACTGTCACTTTTTTCTAGGATTTGATCTCGAAATCATATAGTATATCAAATGACACAACTGATATCTCCACATTTTGTTTACGACTTTTCGCCACTCGTCATTCTGTTATTCCATTATTCATGCATGTGATCTTTGAATGGTTTATTCAGAGAGGCGTCTAAAGGCTATAATATGGAAAGGCTCTTAACCCGTTCGCTCCCAGCGTATCACTAGCGATACGCTGCGTGAGTGTCTTCTACGGCCCAACGTATCAATAGAGATACGCTTCATGAGAACGTTTTATTTGATTTTTTAAATGTTACTATATGGCGTTACAATACCGCGAAATCTATATAGATAGGTTATTTGGAGTGTTGACCTTGGTGAAATGGGCTTCGATTTCACTTCTGGCTACCAGGAGGGGGATAATTGTTAAAAGCTAGTGTTGCTGTGAGGCTCTTTAAATGTAATGACATGATTTAAAGGGTGCACTTCCTTTCGGTTTGCTTTTTTCTTTCTTCCTTGCTTCTTAGAAGTTTGAAGGAGAATTTATGGCTCTTTATGGGGGGTTAAGGCTTTTGGTAGCAGATGTTCTCAGCTGTTGGTTTCATTCGGTCGGTTTTTATTTGTAGCAACAGTCATGACAAAAAGAAAGTGTTTATCTGATACTGGGATTTGCGGAATAATAAATGAATCTGACAGTAATATTAGCGAAAATAATACAAATCTGTATATTGACATTTAAGTAAAAAAATAAAAGGGGGGTATTAAGATGTGCCCTTTGCTCAAAATCTTGCGTGAAGCGTCGAACTATGTGTATAAGACATGTGACGCTGTACTATTCATTGAATTTTTTTTTTATAAATGTACTATACAGCAAAATAAGATTTATCTTTTATATTTATATATTCCATATAAGGGTACACCATGAAATTTATGAAACACATGTAAATATATTTTGTATTTTCTTAAAAGTATGATTTTTTATATAATTTTATGTATAAAACATTCAATTTTCGATTAATTTTTTTTTTCCTTTTTGTATATATTAAGTTTAATGCATTTTAAATAATATATGTAAGTACCAAAATATTTTAATGAATAGCCGATTTTAGAGGAATTTTTTTCACGAATTAGACTTAATATCTAATATCGTTTGGGCACAATGCGTCACTCCGCGGTAAGAAGCTGCGGACCCAGCGAAGCACTTTTTTTTTTCTCCCTCCGATAGCGAAAGGGTTAATAAGGATTTATAGAGTTCTTTGTTATGCGACTTCGAAACATATCCTACACCAATAAAAAGTACTGATTTTGTAAATAACTTATTCCCTGTGCGACACATTTTCCCCATTTTCAATTTTATGCCTTTCACTTCCATCTACTTCTCTTAATGAGAATACATTAATACCATTTATGGATATTTCATTTTAGAAATGGTTTACTATAGAAAATGACATTGGGTTTGTTCCAATTGCCATGTATGTTAATATTACTATAAACCTAGTCTTTGCATGGCCTGTATTTCTGACTTGAATAATTTTTACGTCTTTTGTTTCCACTTTTCTATTTTTATCATATTGAAGTTAATCGATGCTTCATCAATATTTCCAATATTAGATAACAGAAAGTTGTGTATTTTCCTCACACTAATAACAAACTTGTGAAACTTCGTGACTTTGTGGTCAATTTCTTGAGGCAATTTCTGCTCAATTTTTGTTTTATGTTATATTATCAGATTTTTTCTGTTCATAAAACGATTGTGTTAACCTAATGTTACTTTACATTCCTTGCCTTGTTCAATGCATAAACCCTAATCGCATGTCCTGTAACAAAATAACAAATCCACTTCTATTAATGTGCCCATTGGGTGACGTTTTTTCTAAATATGCCCAGCATGCTATTCCTTTCCTCTTAGATGATTTTAATAGGCATATATATTTTAAGAGCATCTTCATTTTTTCTCCAATCTCATACCATCATCTAAGGTATATCGAACGGCCTTACTACAAAGCAATAGTTTGATTTTCTACACTGTTTTATGCCTTTTAACTTGAGTCTTGTTTCATATTTCCTTCTATGGGTTGATTATATAATTAGGCCTACACATTGCAAATTTTACACTGATTACACAGGAACGAAAGTACAAATTATAACATTAGTACAAATTGTTTGAACACTCGACTCAACTTTCAAAAAAAAAGTTGTTAGAGGTACATGTGAGTTCCTGATTCGGCATGTGCCTCCGTATGTAATGTGCAAGATTCAAGAAATATTTTATTACACTTGATTATCGCTGATCCAAACTAAATTTATATACCATTGATAGTTTTGGGATCGTCTAATAAGACAGATTTATGCTAAAACTACAAGAATGTGACAAAAATTGTTACCTCGTCTTATATGAAAGTCATTTTATCTCCGAAGTTGTGTGATATTTAACATGCAATCTGAACAAGTGTTTATTTAAAATAAATAAAATATTTTCAGAAGTTTTGTGCAGTTCTATTTTCATAAGGTTTTTTTTTTTTAATTTCGAAATTAATAGAAACTACTTTCAGGGATTTTGCACTCGATTCTATTTCATATTTTAGAAATACTGAAAATTAAATTGCTTTTTAAAAGAAAATTTTGATCAAGTATTTCGCTTTATTCACTATGATAAAAATTATAGAAATATTAGAAACCTTTTACTGTAAATTAGAAATATGTACAGGGTAAGCAATATGCGTCGTTGTTTGGTCAGCAAAGGCAAACAATGATATAATTGTTCGTGTAATAAAATTTAATAGTGAAAGAAGTTTATGTGATTTTAATTAAGAAGTAAGAAAGAACAGAATTGAGCCATTGAAAAAAAATTTGCTGTACATTTTAAAAAGTTAATAATAATTTTTCTATCGATACTTTTAAGGAGCCTATATTTAAGAATGCAATGCCTGAACATTATGTCAAAAATAGCTCAGAAGTTAGTAAATTCAATCATGAAATTTTTTTGACTGGGTCATTAGTCAAGAAATAACCGATTTTCATGAAGTTGCTTCTGAATATCGATATTTGTGGGAGAATTCTGTGATACGGAAGCTGATTAAGTGAATATGATGATAATCAAGACGAACACTAAGAAAACATTTTAATTTTTGTTCACATGAGTGACTGAAAAAAGGGGTTTAAAAATTCTTTGGAAATCGCAATATTAAGTTATACATGATTTCAAAATGGAAACACCAGAAGAGAATAACTAAAAAAAAAAAAAAAACTTTAGCACTTATATATATAGATATATATATATATACATATATATATATATATATAAGTGCTAAAGAATTTTTAAAGAAAGAAGTACATCTCCATTGTACAGAACCAAATTAACCACACATAAAATAGACAAGTTTAATAAATTCTTCAACAACTGTTTAGATCATGATTACCCAATAAATTTCTTAAATACTTATATACATCACAAATATATTAAACATCTTTGCGAATCGTGATCCAATTTCAAATCCACCACACAACAATAGGCCCACAAAGTCGGCTTGTTAGTGGTCTAGCCGTGAAGAATTTATTTATTTATTTATTTACATTTACACAGCTTACATTTTTACTCACTCTCTGGACCGTTATACTCCTTTACCATACAACTTATTACCAACCAATTGTTTGTATCCTTTTACATTTTATTACCAATCAAACAATGATTTAAATCTTTTTTCAATTTATATGGTGATGATATGTTATATTTTTTTCATTTTGAGTATGTGATATACATTTTGAAGCTTAAAGAAAATTCCGTCTTACTACTCACATATTTGAATCTTCATTTCTTTGAATTTTGTAAGTAATTTTTATATTTTGATTTGTTGATAATTTTTAGAATTATAGATTTTATTTTTGTAAATTTGATCGTTGAAAAAATTTTTTGCATTTTTTAATCATTGAACTCTTTTGTAATTTGGATTTCCCAATTCAGCCTACTAGGAATTATAGATTTTATTTTTGTAGATTTTATCGATGAATTTGTTTGCATCTTTTAATCATGAACTCTTTTGCAATTTAGGTTTCCTAATTCAGCCTACCAAGTCGCAAAGGGGGAAGGTTGGCACCATTAAACAAGTTTAACCCCGCTTAATCGGTCCTCAGCCCGATATTGCTTTTTGACTTACTGGATTCCATATTTTCATTTATTTTTCTTTCATTGTTACATTTCTTACTGGATTTTTATAATTTAAATTATTCTTTCATAAATTTTCAGTATATATATATATATATAACTTATATATATAACATATATATATATATATATATATATATATATAAATAAATAAATAAATAAATATATATATATATATATATATATATATATATATATATATATATATAAGAGAGTATTCATACTTCCTTAACGAAATACATCTCCATTGTACAGAATCCACAAAACTATTTTCAAAACATTTTAGCTTTAAAAGTTTATTTAAAAAATTATTTTTAAAACTTTTCTTTTTTTTTATTATTACTGTTTTTAATTTATTACATTAACTGTTTTCATAGGCTTAAAGATCTATTTTTATGCCAATAAAACCAATATTTCAAAATAGCTTTGAGTAATGTTTATTATTCATAAATTTTATTCTTAGATTAGAATTTTTCATTGCAAAGATATTGTAAGACTCCTGTATTTAAATTAAACGTATAGAAATGAAATTTTTTAACAGAACGAAATAGATTGCAAGGGAGACCAATTCAAATAATAGTTTAACCTAAGAAAATAATTAAAAATTATCTATTATTAATCAAGAACAAGTCATATTAAATTAAAGAAAGAAAATTGAACAGCGAACCATTAATAAATCTAATACCTCGTCATTTAATAATCACAACAATATTAAAATTCTGTTAATTTCGTTTCAGTCAACACAAGCTCCAGAAGAAAAATGTCTGAAACAAAAAAGAATTCTACGATCACTTCCCTTTCTCAATATTTAGTAATTAATATACGTAAAGCAATAAAGAAATTAATATACCTATTTATTTTTCAACTTTCTGTAAATAACTTCAATTTTTTGTGTGTTTTATTAAAGTTGTAATATTTATGAAACTTTAATGCAAAAAAGAATGCTTCAAGTAATAATGTATCGAAAAGAAATCTGCAGTGGAGTTTAAATTAAAATTAAATTTAAGAACTTTGAAAAATGTTTAATTTAATTAAAACGAGTGATCTCATGAAAAAAAAGTCAATATGATAAATTTGAAAAAATTACATAAATTAGTCATTTAATTATTTTGATGTTGAAAAAGATTGAATGAAAAATTTAAGATGATTGAAAAAATTACATAAATTATTCACTAATACTGTAAAATTATTTTAATTAAAAGATGATTGAAAAAATTACATAAATTATTCATTAATACTGTAAAATTATTTTGATGTTATTTCCTTAAGGAACCATAAGAATATAATTAATTTTTCTTATAGTAATTTCTATATTCATATTATAGTAAAATCTCTGGAAGATTACAATTTGTAATTTACGCATTATATATATATAATGAAAGCATTCGATTTCTTCGTCAAAGGATTTTTCTTTCATCTATATCAATAAAAGTTAGATATTGATATTTTTGTCGTCAACGTAGCGGGACAATTACGAGACACATAACCATGAAATTTGGTTCAATGAATCTATGAATACTGACCATCAGGCAATTAGGAATGGGGAATTTCTGTTCTCTTCGATGAACTGCTTTTACCTGATCTTGAAAAAAATTTTTTTTAAAAAAAACTGTCTTTATCCTGATCTTATACACATTTGTTCCTTAGATTCTTTGAGTAAAGTTTCCAAGATATTCTAATGAATTTAATACTAAATATTTATTGCATATATTTACTTTACACATTTTAAGAAAAATTAGATTGATTGGATTTTAGAAAAAAAAAAATCATGTTCTTAATAAAACTAATACTAGATAGAAAATTTTCTAATTTTATCAGCAGGTACTGAAAATAAAGTATCTTTGACAATTTCTCAGTGCGATTATTTTTAATATATTTACATATTACATGGCCTTTGGTCTCTGGTGCATAATGTTGCACTCTTGGTCCGGTAATGTTGCACTCTTCTGGATAAGTTAAGGGTTAGCGGATCAGTTTCACAGCGCACATATTTAGATTCACTGAATGTGCTTAGCGATTCTGACTCTTAAATTTCTATCCCCAATACTGATGTTTATTTATTAGTATTGTTCATAGATATATCTCTTCGATGAATATTTTAAGAAATCGTGCGCATCAATTAAGAACCTTCTTTTTTCCGGGAAATACCTTTAAAATAAGGTGCTGTAATTTTAGATGTTTTAAATTCCCAATTCAAAAATGAAATAATATTTTCGGTGACAAATGTAATTTAAAGCTCGGAATAGTTTTTTTACAGTGAACAATAAGTTCAAACACTTGAAGTTTTGAACCTGCGGATCCTTACCCCAAATCTGTAATACTATACTTAAGTGTTTCATCTAAGGTAAGCGCCATACCTAACATTTTATAGATGACCGTAGGATCGCATTCTCTTGTTGGATTCCTTGGTGGTTAAAGGCGCATTGAACTGAATATTACCCGCCCTCCTCTATGGATTCAAATTCTTCTTCGTACCCTGATGGAGGCCTAAATCTATAGACATCTTCTCCATCTGTGGAGTTAAATCTCTTATCTAAAATGATAATAATACTTTTCTACCAAAGAAGTTGAAACCTTATGAATTATCAGTTAATATTAGTAATTGCGAATTACTCTTAATAAAGAGAATTTACGTATCTCTTTTGCAACGTTTCGGCAATCACATAAGTATTTCATTCCCTGAGGCGCAAAAAACTGTTAGCGAACGAACACCTATACAATTGACGTATCATATGCAGCTGCAAAAATAAAGAAAGAAAAAGGAAAAGAAAAGAAAAGAAAACCTCCGTCCAAACAAAAGAAACAAAAGATATTGGAACCAGAACAAAAGTAGTAGAAAAAGAAAATCCTATCATGCGGTTTCACAGTCAATGACTTCTGTATTAAAACCTTCTACTAGTAAATTTCAATCTCCAAATAAAACCCCGCCTTCCCCTGCAACAGGTATCCATTCAAATTGAATTAAAGCATTAAAATCAAAACAACAAATTAATTCCCGAATCTCATCACCAACAAAATTTCAGGTACTTTTGCAACTAATCAACAATTAAATAGACCGGAAATAAGTAACAACTAAAAAAAAAACTACGCGTAGCCAGAAATAACTTCCCTGCGAAATTCCAAACAAGCTCCTTATAAAAGGCAGATTAAAATGTAAATAACGAATCAGAATTAGATGATGATACAATAAAAGTTTATTTACCAGACGAAGAGGAGATATTAAAGGACATTCTACTCAATCATCCACGGAATAGAGGGATTTCTTTTTTTCTTTTTCTTTTCCTTGAATCCTTAATTTCTTGGAATTACAAGATTGCAGAATTGAAAAGTATAGTAAATAAATATCCACTTGTTGTTACCCTCCATGAAACAAACTTACCAAATAAAAACGTAACAAATATATATCAATAAAGCATTTTCAGAAATTATGTTACCCAGAAAACAAGTGGAGGTGTTATTTTGTTTACACACACCCCATGCTTTCCCCGTCTACCACATAGATTTTCAAACCATGCTTCAGCCCATTGTTGTCAAAATTGACATAGAAACATTAATTACAGTCCATTCAATATATTTGTCTCCAAACATCCAAATTAATATCATTCTCATAAATAACCTCATCAACCAGCTACCTGGGCTTTTTATAGTAATCGATGATTTGAATAGACACAGCATTCTTTGGAACGATGCAAAAATATTCCAAGAAGAATTCAAATTAAAGAAACCCATTTCAGATAAATAATAATTATAAATTGTGCCTTTTAAATAATAATTATTATTTAAAAGGCATTTGTTGATTATAATCAACCAACTTACTTTCATTTACCTATTTAGACATTTCATTAAATAGATTTGGCAATTTATTCCCATCCTATTTTACCTTTCGGAACTTTTAAATCAGATCTATATTCATACAATAGAGACTACTTCCCAAATATATTTGATCATACAAATTCAATACAACTAAACTGTATTTCATACAATAAATGTATAATATATATAACTGCGAACTAGCCAATTTAGCAGTTCATACCTCACAAATATTCCCGATAACATAATAAATTCTTACAGTATAGATGAGGTTGCTAAGACATCCTACCCAAATAAATTTAGTTTCATTCGAGCAAAATGAGACCATTTTTAGAAAAATACAGTGACGAAGCCATAAAGATTCATGGGTTTAAGCCAAAGCTCAAAATTACGAGGTCCGTCTCCAATAGCCTCGTGTTTCCTCTAGTGCGACGTTAATAAAACCACCAACCAACACACTTTTAACTATGGAATACTCAAAGAGTTATGGCTTAGGAAGTAACTTTATTGAAAAAAATTTTCAATATCGACTTTTTAAAAATAAATTATGATCGACTTTATCAGATATTTCTCCTCAGGTAGAAAATGTACCCGAATGGAGTGTTTTGAATATTATATTTTTTATTATTAAAATTAATAACATTGATTGTAACATCTCACTCATCTGTAAAAGCTCTTTTTTACGTTAACGACTTGTAAATTTAATGCATGAGAAAAAAATCAAGTCTATTAAGAGACAACTTCAACAATCTATAAACAAAATAACACAATGGACAAAAGAGGACTTCTACTTCCTATTGACAAAAACAGCTTATGTTCCCTTTTGCTGACATCTGAAGCTTCATCCTGATCCAGAAATTTATGGTAATATTATTTTAATTAAAATTCTGAATGAA
Source organism: Nephila pilipes (assembly GCA_019974015.1). Classification (NCBI taxonomy): domain Eukaryota; kingdom Metazoa; phylum Arthropoda; class Arachnida; order Araneae; family Nephilidae; genus Nephila; species Nephila pilipes. The sequence continues at coordinate 42,928 of BMAW01093237.1, forward strand.
ATTAAATTTTTAAAACTCATATGACAAACTTACGTTACCCTCTCATATTTTACAACTCCACAAACGATGCGAAAAGTCAATGAATATTTTAATAGTTTTATCACATACTTCATGAGGTTTTGATTAGACATATCTGTTACGAATGTATTATACACTTCTTATTCCAAATTAGAATATTTATTGCTTTGTATGTGACTCCCCCCAAAAAAACTTATTTAAAAAATTGATCATTGTCCACCACACAACATTTCGACTTTGTACCAAAGCCTACTGAATAATCCCATTAAATATTAAATATAGACTGTTAGGAAATTTTTATAATATACTTAGTTGAATATCCAAATTGTAGCACCAAGAAGGACAAGATATATCAATTCCAAATTTATTAGAGGAAATCCAGAGTACAAAGGAGAGATATTATGTATATGTATTGATATACATAATATCTCTATTATGCATATGTATTGAGTGTGGCCAAGGCGGCTTGTAATAATTGCTGCTACACTCCTTGGCATTGGATGAAAGGAGCTTTGAGTATCTTATGGCAAGTATGCTTCTTCCACAGTAATACAAAGTAACAGCAGGTGCTTAAGTTGGACCAGTAGAATCCAATTCTCCAATCATCAACTAGATGGGATTGATAGCCGATAGATTGGAAAAACAGGTAGACCAGGACAGCAATGTAATCTAGAAGGCAAATAAGAAGATTTAAATAATGCACACCACTTGTGGTCTTGCGGTTGTTCAAGACTCCTTCTGTGGACCGGAATCCAATACCAACCAAAAACTTAGTACCGGATACAGGACCAGTATTGATAGCGATTAAGCAACCTATCTCTTCGGTTTCACCTGATTCAATCCAACCATCGGGGTGTTGCAGGTAGAAACGTAATTAGAGAGTAACGACAATGTCGTGTCATACGGTAGTCCATGTCCGCCGGTCAGTTCACCATTGAACACTCAAACGCTTTTGATTTTGGAATAAAAGTAAAACCAGCAATAGATGCCTTGCAGGTATTCCACTGTGGTACAAATAACGTCGATTGCTGCATGCAGGTACAGACAACTGCCAAACAAATGACATTTGTTTGGTTCCTGATGTGGCACAGCGATCCATCAGAGCAATGTTGGCGATATTCTTGCAGTCAATTGTGGATGTGCCTCGAGGAAGGTACAACGGGGGCTATCGATAAATTGTAAAATCCTTCATCTATTGATTTCGGATGCACATCAATGTTTCCTGGTTATGTCCAGTATGATTTCGATTTCTCAGAATAATAATCAGCAATCTTTATTAGCAATCTTTATTCGGTCGGACTAAGAAACGTGTTCGAATGACACACTCACTCTTCATTGGGGCATATTAAGACTTCTTACTTAAAACAGCCACTCGAAATAGCTATTCCAGTATTTCAAAACGGATTTCTGTTTTTCCTCAACATAAATCTTGTTGTAGTGGCAGTACATGCACCATACAAGTGAATATACTCTGAAATATTAATCATCTACGTATGCCATTATGATAAATGCACGGTGAAAAGTACATGCAATTTGGATTATTCCCTACAAAGAAAGTTTCCAAAAATTACAAAAGCATCCTTTCAAAATGCAACATATAAATGATAATCCCCGTCAAAGACTTTTGCATTGAACTCCCTTTTTTGATCCCAACTTCCCATTCAAAGTCATAATAATAAGTTTACTAATTGTCGTTGTTCTGGAGAGGTTAAAAAGAGCGGGTTTGAGAGTAAAATCCGTTTAAATGTTAGTTCGCACAGAAGGAGGTTTTGTTCTTGGGACATAAAATCGGTTTGGAGAGCAAATCCCCGAGCAATATGAAGATAAAGGCCATAAAAGATTTCCCTCAGCCCACAAATAAAACACAAGTGCGGTCTTTAATTCGATTGATAAACTATTACGCTCATTATATTCCTAATTATAGCGCTATAGCTTCGTCGCTAACAGAGACTCTGAAGGGAAAAATTAAGAAAGAGAAAATTAGTTGGGATGACAATTGTGAGAAAGCTTTCATTGAGCTAAAATCCAAACTTGTCTCAAAGCCAATTTTATTCGCCCCGGACTTTTTTAAAGAATTCATCTTGCAGACAGACGCAAGTGAGATGGGTACAGGAGTAATTCTGTCTCAAAGGATAAGAAAAGAAGATCACCCAATCGTTTACCTAAGTAAGAAATTTTCGAAAGCAGAAAAAAATTACAGTACAGTGGAAAGAGAGTTAGCCGCAATAATTTTTGGCCTAAAACGTTTAAAACACTACTTAAATGGGCAAAAATTTATCATGGAAATTGACCACAATCCATTAAAACATTTAAACAAAATAGGGAATACCAACCCTCGGTAACAAAGATGGGCGTTTAGTTTACAACCTCTTAACTTTGAAATCAATCATAATCCAGGGAAGCTCCACGGCAGTGCCGATGAATTAAGCAGAATAGAGTAACACGTCTTTAGAAAAAAAAAATTGTATTTTTATTTATACTTTTTGTAGATTAAATTATATGATTTTTTTTGGAAAATCTTTTTTCCCTCTTGGTAAAGTGTGTAATGGAAGACGGTGTATACAGGAAAAATTTGAAATAATGTTCATATATATAATCAGATTATTATATTATTAGCATTTGTCTTATTTTCTTTAAAATCAAAACTGTACTTGAATGTGTAAAAATGATGAAAAAAAAAAAATCTAAGATTAGAATTTCAGGTTTTTTTTTTTGTGATGTATTTATGATTATACATTTTTGAATTCCTATTTTTGTGTTTATTATTGTGAAATTGCTGCCCCGGCTTATCTCATTGGATGGACTAATTTTCTCTGTGAGTGTTCATTGCAGTGCGGGACACTATATGCCAAGTCCAGTGAAATGGACATTTTAAGAGGGAAGGGAGTTGTAACCTAGGCTATAGATAATCCCAGTCAAAGACTTTTGCATCAAACTCCCTTTTTTGTTCCCAACTTCCCATTCAAAGTCATAATAATAAGTTTACTACTTTAAAGCAATAAATGAGCCGAATCTGGGGTCATCGGCTTGGGTCAACTACATTCATGAACACCTGACTCTGCTACACAGGTATGACCGAGTTTATTTTATGAAGTATTGTGTCCCATGACATTGATATGTATGGGAATTTAGGGCCTAGCCGTTTAACGTCCAACATCTGCGTGCAAGTGGGTTAAACTTGATATTAGCCTATAAGAGCGAATGATGTTGAGGGACAAAAACGCAGTTCCTCAGTCATTGGATGGTCCATTCAAAAATGAAAATAAATCAAATGAGGGAGCGAGACAGCCCAACTCGAGGATTTAAAAGGGACAGAAAAAGAGAAAAGGGGAGAAACCTGGCTGAATGCGAAAGAGGCGATCCCACAAGAAGTTAGAGGCTATTTGCAGCTTTTGCGATTTTAGGACTAAAATTGATCTGCATTTGATATTAAGCTATTTGTGGGGTTGTTTTTTTAGATATATTTATTTGTGACTTTGTGCGAATAGAAACCAGGCGAAAATGCCTTCTAACTAGAATATAATTCATAGAATTGTAAAATAAAGAAGTATTTTTTTCTTAAGCTGTGTGATCCCTTCACGCTACCTATTCATTCCACACATTCTATGGTCACTACGTTACAGTAACATTGAAAATTATTTTGAATCAAATATATAACTGAAAGAAAGATAAATATATTTGCCGATTTGGAGAGATACCATACATTTTTAAAAATAAAATAATATGTAGATCATAGAAATATGTCGGTAAATTTTTAATGTCATTTTCATAAAATTAGAATTTTATTTATTTATAGTTTTACAACAGTCTCTAACATTTATAAAGTGGATTTAAATAACTATATTAATTTATTTCGGATACAAGTCACCAAATATTTAAAATTTTTAATGAAGAAAACTAAAGAAAATTATTTTTTTGCACAAAAGTATCCAACAAAATTGTACCACCATTAAAAAAATGTCAAAATACCAGTAGGCTTCAATCGTCTTCTCCAATTTAAATTTGTCCACGACTTGTTATTTAAATTTTTCAATAATACAAATTACCGATTTGTTTGATTCCTTTTTTCCATGAAACTAAAGATGTAAGAAAAAACAAAACAAGACGTTTAGAGAAGATTCAATCAAAACCTTTCTCTTTTAACACTTCAATGTAATAATGTATGCTCAATGTAAAGTACTCAGCATTAATAATTCTGAATTTTTATCAAGTTCAGGCTGATGATGTAAATTAAAACTTAAACACATACAGAGGGACCAAAAGTCCCTAACTCATTTTAAAATGATATATGTGATCCAATAAATGACTTATATCTGTATTGTTTGGACAATAATTTTTCATACATTTAAATGTTTTGTCTGTTCAAAAAGAAAAACAATTTCAAATCCCATCCATTATTTACATTGTTTGACTTTGAATTTAGATTATAAGTATATTTCATTTGAAAATGTTAAATTGACGTTGTGTAAATGAGAAATTACCATTCCAAACCCCCAATTTTCGAGTAAGGTATTTTGATACAAAATTCATTCTTACTATGACTAGAAATTTTCTTATCTAGTTTAAAAACTTTTTAACAGAACATAGCTCTTCAGAGATGCCGATCGGTTCTGTATTTTGTATCTGTACAAATGCCGAAACGAAATCGGCATTTATACAGATAAAAATGATGATTTCTTGCGATATGTATTCTTGAACGACGGGGCAACATTTCATGTATCTGACAAGGACAACAGGCCGAACATGAGAAAATGGAGCAAAACAATTGCATTATGTTGTTGAAACTAACCAAGATAACTCTATAATTTAAGGTATAGTTTGTCATCACTTTTCTCTTTTGCTGAGCCTACAGTAAAAAAATACATTTATCTAGATATGATGATCATTAAAATATCCTAGTTAGAGTTGCAAATAAAATGATTTGTATCTTCTACGAAGCAAATAATATGCTTAATTATTACAGTGAGTTTATTTTCTGCTGTTTTTTGCGACATAATACAATGAATGGGTAAAATTTGAAATTCTTTTTCTATTTTTAATCCTGCAAATGTTCCCGAATGAATACGCGTAATTAGGATTCAAATGTTTCTTCATTCTCCCATAATTTGAAACTTGGATTTTGAAAACAACTTCGAAGGCTTCAAAAAATAGCATTTGCTTTAGTCGAAATATAGTTAATCCCGTGTTTCTTTTAGTAGTAAATATGTCCTGCCTAATGAAACAAACATTTTCCTGGTTTCAAATGAAAAGCCATTGAGTTTGAGAAAGAAAATAGAAATCATGTTGCAGCAAAGATGATTGGTGGTGGTAAAAGCTCCATACATGAGTGGAAGAAAAATAAAATAATTATAATTAATATTCTGAATATAAATAGTAGTAGGGGAAAGGAACGAAAACAGTACTTATGAAAACAACAGTTAACAAAAAATCTCGCTTCACTAAAATGAATTTTTATATGTGAGTACTTATAAAATAAAGACAATGCCGAAATACTTTTTTCCAAGTGGTGTTTTCATTCACGTTCATGAGAAAGGATGGATAAACGAAAACAGTGTAAAGTTGTGGATAAGAAATGCTTATTTTTATTAGATAAGAAATGCTTATGTTTATTGGATAAGAAATGCTTATTGAATAAAACGTGTCCTGGTGCCTAAAAGACTCCAGAAAGCTTTTTGTTTAGTTTGGGATATGAGCAGATAATACTTAATGGACAACATAAAAAAAACATGGCAGTTATTTCAGGCAGATACCATCATTGAGCCTTTAGATGTGCATATCGATAAACTGTACAAAGGAAACTGGAAATGATATTGGCATACGAGCATGTTAGAAGGTGAAAAAACACTTACAAAAAGGAGGCCAAATACGTCACAACAGTGTAGATATTGTGAGTGAGTGGATAATAAATATATGAAATGAAACTAAATCTGGTACATATCATTAAAACACCTTTTCAAAAATGTAATATATTCAATAATATAGATGGTACATGATGACATTTATTTAAGGATCAGAGTAACAGTGATGGTGAAAATGAAACAGGATTCCATGATGTGCCTGAACAAATAACGGAAGACAAATGTGATGAACATTTGATGTGTTATCCGATAATGAAACATTTTTTAAGTTCATAAGGTGTGCCATTTTTAAAAAATAAATAGCAGTTCAACATAACTGTTACACATAACGTAGAGATATAATTTTGTATGCTCATATTTTCTTTATTTTTAAATGTGTCATTTTTTTATCTAACGTATAAAGCACACCCTTTAATTTCGATCTTAATTTTTGTATAAAAAATTTGCATTATACACCTGAATATACTGTAATTAATAAAGCTGAACAGATATGCAATAAACATGAATACAAATTCATAATAAATTGCAAATTACATCTAAAATAAAAAAATCACAATCAATAATAATAAATATTGAAACTAATAAAAATTGCTATTATAATAACCTCAAGATAAACATATAGTAAAATCCAAAACAAATCAAAAGTTAAAAATAAGCATGATAAAAATAGAACAAAAATAATATTTGCTTAATGATACAAATAATCTTAATAATAATAATTTTAAAAAAAATAATTTAAGCCTTTATAGGAAGAAAAGTAATTATAAAAATATATGAAAATGGTTTACAGTTGATATAAGTTCTATTAATAAGTTTATAGTTTAAAAAATTTCTAACTAAAAATATATTTGAAAATAAGTTGCCGTCAGGTATCAAAAATTTCAATAAGTATTTTGTAAAAATATATAATTAGAAAATAATTATAAAATATAAAATTAATATAAAATTAACAAGATATATAATTAGAAAAATATAAATATTACAGATGATAACATTTATAAGTATAGAATAAGATTTTGCATATATATATATATATGTATATTTGGTAGATTTAATAAGTATATGATTATTTTAGGAATTTTTTTTTTTTTTTTTTCATTTTACATCATAATTCCTTTAGCTCTATACATTTTTCCAAGAGTTTCTGTAACTTATTTAACCCTTTCTCTACCAGAGGGAGTGGAAAAAAGTGCTTCTCTGGGACCACGGCTTCTTACCGAGTGTCACTCTGTACCCAGACGATTTTAGATACTAAGCCTAATTCGTGAAACAAATTTCTTTAGAATCGGCTATTCATTAGAATATTTTTGTTTTTACTTATATTATTTAAAAATCATTAACCCGGGAGAACACGCGTGGGTCAAACAGGCCCGGGCGCATATATAATTGAATGCGGGTCCTTCCCCCTTTTCCGAAAATGGTTGAGTCTTTCAGTAGCTGTAATCAAGGTCACCCTCTTTCGATTCCGTTGAAGATAAAATTCCTCGAAGCCGTTTTTAGATTAAAAACTGGTTGTTTGGGCCTTTTGAGCCCGCCGCTCGCCCTCGCATTTACGTTTTTTTTTTTTTCTTTTTTTTCGGATAACGCTTTTGTTAGAATTTAAAAATGCGTCGCTATTTAAGTTATAAAGAAGAAATGAAACGGCTAGAAACTTTACTAGCTGAGGTATCTATTGATGAAGAATCAATAAATGAAGATGGTGTTGAAGAAAATATCGATGAAGAGCAATTTAGTGCTCCTGAAACTTCATCGGATGAAGAATTTGATTCAGATGATGCAACAGATAAATCAAACTGTGATGAATATTATGCTGGAAAAGATGGCATTTCAAAATGGAATAAAAATAAACCAAGACAAATTATAAGAACTTTCTCGCATGATATCGTAATTAAATTGCCTGGAAATGTCGGTAATGCTAAGAATGTATCAACGCCAGTAGATGCTTTTCTATTACTATTCGATAATACGATAATGGAAAGTATTGTGAACTGCACAGATATCTATATAGAAAAGATTATGGATAACTTTCATAGAGAACGTGACGCTAAAAGAACTAATTTAATTGAAATAAAAGCTTTCGCCTGTCTTCTTTATCTGTGTGGAGAGCATAAATCATCGCATGTGATTGTAAGATATCTGGGCCACTGATGGCACAGGACTTGAAATATTTCATTGGACTATGAGTTATAAAAGATTTTTATTCCTGTTACGTTGTCTAAGATTCGATGATGTTAGAGATTGTTTGAAAAGGAAAGAACTGGATAAATTTGCTCCCATAAGATGTTTGAATTATTTGTGAATAACTGTAAGAAGCTATATAGTCTTGGTGAATACGTCACAATCGATGAAAAATTAGAACCTTTTAGAGGTAGATGCCCTTTCTGGAAATATATACCGAATAAACCGGCAAAATACGGCAATAAATTGTTCGCTCTTGTAGATTCAAGGACTTTTTTTTACATAGAATTTAGAAATATACGCAGGATTGCAACCTGTAGGTCCCTATAAATTAGAAAATGGCGCGGATAAAGTTGTTATGAGACTTGTTGCACCTATTTGCGATACAGGATGAAACTTCACTGTTGATAATTGGTACGCGAGTCTCGCTAAGGAACTTCTAAATAAAAAGATTACTCTTGTAGGGACAATAAGAAAAAACAAAAGAAAAATACCAGAGGAGTTAACTAGTTCAACAGGAAGGGAATTGTGTTCAACTCTATTCGGATTTCAGAAACATATGACTTTAGTGTCATATACTCCGAAAAAGAATAAATGTGTGTTTTTATTATCAACTATAATGATGATGCTATAGATGCTACATCTGCCGATGCCAAAAAACCTGAAATATTACTTTTTATAATCTGACTAAAGGCGCAGTTGATGTAGTAGCCGAAATGTCGGCTGCTTATTCTACGGCTCGGATAAGTAACAGATAGCCAATGGTTGTAATTTTTAGTATCCTAAATACAGCTGCTATAAATGCTTGTGTCCTGTTATTGTCAACGGATAAACCGGACGAAAAATACCGTAAAAGAAGGCAATTTCTGAAGGATCTTGCCTTAGAACTTCTAAAGGAACACACTGAAGAAAGAAGATTGCAATCAAATATTTCCAGGAATTTGTGAAGTGAATTAAACAACACACAGATAGAGCATGTTGTGGAACCTCCCTGTAAAAAACTGAAATCTTCTGTAAGGAAAAGATGTCATTTATGCCCCGTTATGAAGGACAGAAAATCAAAATCAACTTGTTCAAAATGCGCAAAAAATGTGTGTGGTAAACATAGTTCCTTAGTGTGTAATTTTTGCCAGTACAATATAAGTATATTAAGTTGGTAGCTTCATATGTAAGTATATTTTGTGTGTTAAGAATTAAATAACTACATTAAATTAAAAATTTAGTTACTTTTTAAAATTATTTAAGTACCTTATCCAACGTTATTTGTTTTTCTACGACTTAACAAGATTTTCTCTATATAAAAGTATTTCGTTTTAAAATATACGATTTTTTATTCATTTCTTTAGAATTGCCATGAAAATATATTATAGGTTCAATCATAAAACGCTAAATTTTGCATAAAAGCGATTATGGGTCGATTTGACCCTACGCGCGCTCTCGCGTAACTATTAGGGAGTTCTCCCGGGTTAAACTTAATGTATACGAAAGAAGAAAAATTTTTATTCGAAAATTGTATGTTTTATACATAAAATTACATAAAAAACCATATTTAAAAAAAAATACAAAATATACTTACATTTATTACATAAATTTCATGGTGTAATAATGTACCATTACATGGAATATTAAGATATAAAAAAAGAATCTTATTTTGCTGTTTGGTATTTTTATAAGAAAAAATTCTTCTACGCATAGTCCAACGTCACATGTTTTATACACATATTTTGTAAATTTTTGACGCTTCACGCAAGATTTTGAGCAAAGGGCACATCTTCTTCGTCCTTTTTTTTCGTTTAATGGCTATGTACAGATTTGGATTATTTTCGCTAACATTACTGTCAGATTCATTAATTATTTCTCAAATCTCAGTTTCAGATAAACACTTTCTTTTCGTCATGACTGTCGCTACAAATGAAAACTGACCGAACGAAACGAACAGCTGGGAACATCTGCAACTAAAAGCCCTAACCCCGATAAATATCCATAAATTCTCATTCGAACTTCTAAGAAGAAAGCATAGCCAGAAGTGAAATAGCCTTCTGATAGCCAGAAGTGAAATCTAACCCCGTATCACCAAGGTCAACACTCCAAATAGCCTATCTATATAGATTTCGCAGTATTGTAACGCCTTATGGTAACATTAAAAAAATCAAATAAAACGTTCTCATCAAGCGTATCTCTATTGATACGTTGGGCCGTAGAAGACACTCACGTACCGTATCTAATGTGATACGCTGGGCACAGGAGAGGAAACGCGAGCGTATCAAATATGATACGCTTGGAGTGAACGGGTTAAGGCAACTAAAAAGTAAGATTTCGGATGGTCCTCAAAATAGGCATTTGCTTAAAAGTTGAACTCTTCATTCGGTGTCATCCGCTATCCCCCGAACCATTTTTTATAGTTTGGAAGTAAAAAAAAATGTAACTGGGGGCTAAGTCCGGTGAATAGGATGGATGTTGTAACAATTCGAAATTTAAGGCCAGCAACTTACAGCATTCCGGAAAATATTTCGCCAAGAAATTAATAATAAAATCAAATTATGTTGCATTTTACCTTCGAAGTATTTTCAGTAAAACTAATACGTCATTTATCGAAGTTAGATATTAGTTTTTATGTGAGTAAAAAGAATATCATTCCACGACTATTTTGTAAATCCAAATAGGAATAATTTAAAAGAAGAAAATTCAAGTATGTTCATAAAGTTAATATTTCGAATTACTAATCCAACATCGGTATCGCGAAAAAACTAATTTTAGAAATCGAAGCTGACAGAAATTATTTGAGCTTTCTTAAGTGTTTTATTTGAAGCATTTAATAATATACTTTTCACATAAATTTTCTACAAGTCTGTGTCCATAATTGTACTGTAATTGATTTTTCTTATACAAGTTATTTGTATCATTACAGCCAAAGCTGCGATTTTTCAATTGAAAGGGAAATTTCTATACATTATACCGGTGTCCTAAAAGTATTGTCAGATTCCTTGCCTCTTAAATCTGGTTAAAGAACAGGGCAAAAAGTGTTATTACATATTCGTAATGTTCAACTCAAAGTTTTTAGTAACACGAAGTTACATATGCGTACAGTTCTAACGTGGGCTACTAAAGGTAATTTCTTTACTAGCCTCGGAGACTTTTTGGTAATTTGAATTGCAAAAAAAATTGCAATTTCTTCCCAACTAAAATGAAACGTAATTTGGTGAATAAGATGAAGAAAGAATTGGAGATAATGATATGTGACTGAATTAGAATTGAAAGGAAAGTTTTGAGAAGATACGCTATATCGAAAAAGGTTGATAGATATTTGTAAATTGATTTTTAATTCATTTACAATTTAATTGATTTTAATCATTTGGATTAAAGATACTCTTGGTTAAAGAAATAAAACTTTTGTCAGCTATACATGAGAAATACTTGAATTGAGACGAGTGGTTTGGTAAGTTAAGATTTATTATTAGAATATAAATTTGGATTGACTGAGTTAAGAAGGATACGAGACTGAAGTTAGTAAAATTGATATTATTAAAGTTCCTTAGATATTCACTAGCAGTTAATAAAGTTTTTTGTTGTGCTAATACGTATCTTCAGTTAGAAATTTGAACTTTTTGATTAATCAATTAAACTATAAGCTATATAGTTAAAAAATGAAGGGAATGCCACAAAGTTGCAACATAAAATATTAATAAAATAACAGTCAACTTTAAATTTAATCTAATTTCTAAAAAAGTTATTAATTATGATTCAAAATTACATAGAATCCACATTGCACCGTTGCGTGGCATGTTGACCTATGACATCGGAGGGGGAGGAATTCAAGTTTTCGTCAAGAGTTTTCGAGCCTTTTTTGAATATGACTTTGGGTCTCCACAATTCCAAGCTTTAGTTATGCATTGCAGAAAATGTACTTGACAGATTCCCAATCTACGACGTACCAAAGTCAAATTGAATGATGTGAAGGCGGATGTTTCCTATACATACTGCTGGAGTGACATTCAGCAGTGTGAGTGTATTTTGGGCACTTCTTATTTTTTTCTGAAGCATCATAAACCAATGTCGGATAGAATGATTTGAGCGTGGATCTATCCGTTATGTACTCCTGAAGCGACGTTGGATAGTGGTGAAGGACTTCATTTTACAGAAACTCAATATGCATATTGCTTTCTCTTCAGTTTATTGGGTGCCATATTGAATTGTTTTATCTGAGTATTCCACATTACTGATACATTGTTGTTCCCTCGATCATGAATCAAGGGGGTTTGATTTGGGATAGTCCCTTTTGGACTTTGATTTTACGCGGGAAATTCCCGTAGAAGTTCATTGATCATTTAATGCTTTAGGAGTGAGAATCGCAATTTCAAGAGGATTGACCTGGCGAGAGTGTAAAATAATAAATGCGCCAAGAGTTTCACACATTACACATTCAACCACGATATTCAACACAATCACACGGACACATTAATACAGACATGCAACACTCGCGAGTTACACACACAAACACCTACATTCATGCTTAGGAATAACTTCAACTATTGAAAACCTCTGTCATCCTTCTCCGGGTATGTAAATGTTAATTTAAGCTGTTTGTTAAAGAAACTAATGAGAGTATCTTCATTTAAATATTTGTTCTTAATTTTAATTCTATTTCTATCATGATCGGAGTCTCTTCTCTCCAGTATACGATCACTTCATTCGATATAGTAGCTCTAATAATAATGTACTAATCTCAAAATTGTTAGTTTGAATCAAACACAAAATCCAGAGAATTGGTTGCGCATCAATACGATGTCATCTGAATTGTCATGTTAACTAGTGGAGTAAACTTGGTATATTATTGGGATAGGTTACCATTTTTGATGGATTACCAGCCGCAAAGGGATACCATATCGAAATTATTTAACACTGCGCTTAAAAGCCGTTTCGAGTTGTACTTAACGACTTATTATTTTTTGTCATGTATTTTTAATGAAAATTTATGACGTTAAAAAAATTCCATTCATAATTTAAGGATATCGTATGTATCATATTCCAGTGTTTTTAACATATTTTCTTGAAGAAAAGTTAACGCTAATAGTGAAGAGCCTTCTTAATTGTAATTAAGTTTAATGAAACACGTGAAAAGTTTCCATAGCCGACAACTGTATTGACAAAACCGATTACTTTCACAAAATATAGAAATATCTTATTTCTAGATCTCTGTAAGATTACATCGCATATTAAATTTTTCTGAAAAGACGACTTGAAATTTTCGTTGTCTCCGTTAGGAATATAGAAGAACTCTGAATCTCTCTCGATAACCGCCCTCACACTTATACACGTATTGTATTATGTAATACAATTAGCACTTCGTTTACTTATGAAGATCTTATTTTTAAATATCAGGGGAATGGTATTATGTTTTTTGTTCTTAAAAAAAAGACGACAACACTTGAAATATTCTTCATCGTAGTCAGGGACTTACAAAATTCTTAGTCATTAAATAGTCTGAGTCACTCGAGAATAAATTTTCCGACTGAGTGATTGAAAAGCCAAAAAACACGTGAAATGACATTTCTGATAGATTTGATTTCGGTTATTTAGATCATCTTTTACATAATATCCACGTCTTATTTATTTCAATAGATATTGTTGATATTACTTGATTTGTGGAAACAATGATTGTGAAAATCCAAGAAACCAAGCACTATTGCAAACTGTTGTCGCAAAGAGTGAATATTATATTAAGATAAAGATACCAATCATACTTCAGTTAAATCATTCTCCAGAAGATATAATATTTGCAAATAATTTTTGATATATTCCCGATTAGCCACCCAATTGGCTATTGTTTTAGGTAGATCAATTTTGGGATACCAGATCACTTCTCAATTTTTTATTGTTTGAGTTAATTTTAATTACCTTTAGCTTAAATATATTTATATTAATAAGTTATCGTTAACTTTAATTTTAATTACATGTAGCTGATATAATATTCAATTTAATAATTTATCGTTTCTTTTAGTTTTCATATCGAAAAAGTTTACCATTGTCCATTTCTTGACATTTCATTGTTTACTTTAATTCTTATATTTAATTGAGTAATTTAATAATAATTATAAAAAAAGCGCCCTTTGGGTGGCTATATCTGTTATTTTCAAAACTTTGCATATAGAACTTTTGATTTTTTATACTGTTAATTTTTACTCATATATAGTATGTTTTAAATTTTGATAATTAATAAGGATGAATTAAAAGATCTGTAATTATCTGCCCTGGTAATATTTAATCTAACCGGGAAGATTTATAAAAGCATAGGAGAGCTAAAGACAATTTGCAAAATGCATGTTAAGCGATGATTTAAAAAAAATGATCAGAACTTTCACTATACATACCACTTACAAGGTGCCTTATAACATAAGCATTTTGAGTGTCCTGACGAAACGGATACTGAGAAGCTATGGTGAAATGCCTCCGTCTTAGCTAGCCAAAGGGGAAAAAATAGAATAACTTTCGAATAATTAGTATATTTAGGGTACTAGAATAAATTTTCATAAATATAGATTAATTATTTATGATCAGTTAATTGATCTTTGTAATAACCAAAGAGACTATTGTGCTGTAGTCAAAGAGAAAATGGTGATTTAAATACTTTTCAAAATTAAGTTGTTTGATACTTACTTTAACCAATAATGGATTTTGTTTCTAAAAAAGTGTGTCATAAAAGTCTTATCTTAAATGCTTTTGCGTATATGTTTGACACCTGCTTCCCCAAGTAATGAGCTTAATTTTCAAAAATATGTCTCATTAAATTTTTCCTAAATTTTTATTGGATATAACTAAAATTTAATTCATTTTTTGGCAGCAATAATTACATTTAGCTTAAAACATATTCAATTGAATAATTTATCGATTGCTTTAATTTTAATATTGGAAAAGAATATTATTGACCATCTTAATATTTTATCATTTGCCTCAATTCAAATATGTTCCGTTGAATAATTTGAATTTTATAGCGTAATCGTTTTTTTTTTTTTAATTCTTTTTTTAGCAAAATTTCCAATTTTTTTTTGTTCGGTAGAAGTTTTTATGTTTGGGACGCAACGTGAAGATCTCTACGGAATAAAGAAACAAGGAATTTTGTAGAAATAGTCTCCCAACCTAGAGGGAACTGTCCTCGGCATCTAGCGCTAGAAGGGTATCGTTCCAGGTTTTTTGGTTAAAAAAAACAAAAACTTTTCTTTAATGTGACTTTGAATGTTGTTGATATCATTTTTATCGACAGGAGTTCTAGAATATTGCCAAGTTTGCTTGGAATTATTTCCTTCTTTAAAGCATTTTCTAACTTCATTACTGATGTAGTTGGGTTTGTCAGGATTAATTGTTTCGGAGGTGATTGAGAAAATGTTACTAAGTCTTTTAATTAAATTGAAGACACTTGCTTCTTTTTTTTCGCTTCCAGAATTGTATTGGGGTAATGAGAGTTTGTAATGTTTCGATTAAAAAATCTTTGGAAAAAGTTCCCAATTTATGTAAACATTTCTTTCATTTTCATAGTGGTTTCAATGTTTTGAATTAGTGGTTTGTGGTCTGACTAAAGTTACCTGAGAGAGGAAATTTCTGTCAGCCAATGAAAATTTCGTAAGAGGTCAAAGCCAAGGGTGGAAGCAGAGTTATGACCAAAGCGTGTTGGTGAAAGGTGGAATCTTGATGTCAATGTCGGCAGGATTGCATAAGTTTTTAATGACAATGCTTTTTGGTTGAAAAGTTACAGTCCCAGGTAAGCATTAAAATCTCCACGCTAATAATAGGAACACCTTCAAGTTAAGTAATTGTCTCTAGGTCTCTAATGGAACCTTAAATGAAAGCTAGATATAACTGAATGATTGATTGGTTTTGTCGCACTTGCAGCAACACGACGGCTACTGGTTACGGACCTCGTAATTTTGAACGTCGGTCAAGTGACGAGGACGACATCTGAGCTGGCACCCCTCTCCTAACTTCCACACCAAACCGACGGGAGGACATTGAGTTTCGTTTCTTTTAACATGCATCAGCCTCCGTTGCTTGGCGGGTCCTTAGTGGCATCAAAAGTCCAACTTATGATTCGCCGATAACCGCTGGCTGCGAGTTCGCGACACTGAAGTGAAATATAAATCGAAGCTATTAGGAGTGAGTTTTCGTCCGGAGGTATCTAGGTAACAAAAATTACCTCGATCTGTTTGAGGTAATGTGTAGGAATGCAGTGATATGGGATAGAATTTCTAATCAGAAGAACAATACTTCCTCCAGCGTTAATTTGATTAATTCAGTCGTTTTTATACTTAGTGTAGTTGAGAATTTTAACATTTAAGTCTGACCTTAGATGTGTTTCTAGATTTCAGAAATAAAATTCACTTTTGTTTTCTATGGATTCTAGATTTCAAGCTGTATAATCAAAAATTATAAAATAAAATCCGAAAGCGCTTCCAGGAGTCAAGATGTGTACGAGTTAGGAGCAATTAAAATTTTAGTAAAAGCTAAATTAATCAAGCTTTGCTACTCCTCTCTGCATAAATTTATTAAGAAGAGAAATAGAACTACATGTCTTATTATTTTGGATATGCCTAACCGAGGTTAGAATTTAAACTTGCGAGAGAAGAAAAAAAATAATTTCATACTTAATGAAATATAAGAATATTTACTACTGATTGTTTCTGATATAAGTTAGGAAGCTGTTTTAATGCTTGATTTTAAAGCTCTTTTAGACACACAAATGAATGTTTTGATTGGTTGTTTATTAGCGTCGCGTATAGAAGTAACACGCAGGCTTGTTGGATTTCGTCACTTTGTGATATCTTAACTCAACAGCCATCTTATTAAACAGTCAATAGGTTCTTAACACCAATTGTAGAGATGTAAGTGAAGCACAACATACACTTTTTTTTTATCAAAGAATATGCAAATTCGCCCTCTGAAATCCCCCAAATCCCACTTTACAAGTTATTCTTAGTTCAAGTTTAAATAATAAAGTCTTAACTTGCCAAATCCCTCATTCAAACACTTCTTGTTTATAACGAATGTTCAACTATTATTACTCTTCCTTGGAGTTGCTCCGGGCTAACTTTAATCTAAACTACTAATTACGATGATTCAATCCAATTTATAAATATCTATCAGCTTATCATTATCCTTTCTCTTTCCTCAGAATTCTATTTTGCTTATATACCTATATCCTTAATTCAAATTATTACACCACTTATTTTCATCAAATCAAAGTAATCTCGTTTCATTTCGGTTAGCAAGGAGTTACGATTGCATGAAATTCAAATTACTAAAATGTCTTGGAGGTTTGTGAAGTGAAAATCGAGAATTGCTCAGTGTCAAAACTTTAAACTTTGATCAAGTATCGAAAGCAAAATTTGAGCTGGCCCCACAATTCCCTAAATTTTACATCATCATAACGTGAAAACTTTAAGCAGTGACTAATTTAACGAGCATGAGTCCCGCTGCTTGACAGATCTTTAGCTGTATCAGGACTTGAATCTTCGACGCGATGGAAACAATGCTGGATATGAGTTCGCGGCCTTCACCACTCGGTTACCACAGTCACTAATAAAAGTTTAAAGAAAAGAATCATTCTGAAGAGATTAAAAGAAGATAATGTGTAGTATTTGTAGTATTTTATGACGGATTGTAGTGAAACAATTTGCCTCACATGTATTACAGTTTGCTCCAAGTTGGGGACAAATTGTAATAACCGACTAGATTTGAACAAATTTTTCCTTCGCTGAAATCAATGCAATTCCTGCAAGCTTGTTTGTGTTCATATGATGAATAGTTTTACCATATTGAAAAGTAAATCTAAATTTTCACTAAGATCAAGCATTGACAAATTAATTAAAATAGTCAATTACATCCTAAATAGTTCTTGGTATTCATTTGATCAGGGAGATGCAGCCATAGTTAAGCCCCTATGGTCGAAAATTCAGAACTTGATAATATATCAAAGAATACGCTTACAGGAACTCGATTCTAGTACCATTTTCAAATGCTCTGACAGGATTGAGTCTTAATATCGCCAAATCTTGACCTCAAGACTTTCTCTGACATCATACTAATAGACTTCTTTTTACCGTAACCTTATTATATCAGCAATTCAATTTTTTGTTCCCTTTTATGTAACTTGATTATTTCTATAAACTCCATCTCTAAAGTTTCACTTTATTTGTATCATCATGTTTTATTTGATTGAGAAGAAGCCAGAAACTTTAATATAAAATTAGAAATATATCCAAGATATTAAATAACATATAATAATTCTCAAACTAGATGCACGTAAAAAGGAAAATTGCATTTGCTTTGGATGTTATTTCAAGTGCTATAAATTAAAAGTCTTCTTGAAACTATTTCTGCCAGGAAATTTTCTAATTTACCTGATCTCGCGTGTAGTGCTGCTACAACAAACATACGAGGTTTGGTTGAAAAGTATTCCTTCCATGGCCATAATTTAACTTATTTGTCGCGCAATTTGCAAAAGTTTTACCATACTTGAAAACTATATGTATCTTCTATGTATTAGGTTTGTTTACTTTAACTATTTCCCAGCTTCATTGGTGAGCTAAGAATTAAATATAATGATGAGATACTAGGAAAAGGCTTTGAAACAGCAAGGCGTTCTTATAATCTTACTCTATTCAAATTTCCTCTTTCCTTTAAAGATGAAAGATCTCGTTTTACAGATATAATGTTCTATATGTAATTAATGCCTGTTATCGACTAGAACCACACGAATCCTTTTTCGACAGGTTTTCCCTATTCATTTCTAGTTTATGCAAGAGAATGGAAAAAGAAGGGGACTATAAAGAAAAGAGACTAATGCATTTCATAGAGGATACACGTAGCTTTTGAATTCAACAAGAAGTGAGAAAATTGAGTAACAAATTGAAACGTTACGGCTATGAAAGTATTTTTAAATATGACCATATGTTTTTATTATTCCATTTTATCCTTTTTTGCCCTGTTTAAACTAGAGTGCCTTAATTCGAATGAAGATGAATTGCACAATGTTTTTTTTAAGAAACTGTACTTAAATATTTTTATTGTTGTGATCATGAGTTGTTATTAAAAATAAGATAAATAAATTAATATTGAATGTTGTTATTGAATATCTCTCAATTCTGACAGAACAAATAAAGATAATATTGATTTCATCATTGTACAGTAACACACATGTGAAATTATAATATTTGAAGCGCAAATGTTCCAAAAGTATAGAGTGGTTCTTGAACAAATTTTCGAATGATGCAAGCCAAGTCGAAGAACAGTTGTTATTGACGAATACAAAGGAAGTCTTTCGACTTATATAACACTTTTAAGAATCAAAATTCAATTATTTATTCGCAAAGATTGGTATCTGACTAGCATTAGTAACATTCAAATTGGATTCAGGGACAGATAGGGAGAAGTATTGGCCAATATTAATTTCGTAAAGTAGATGTTTTTGACGTAGATTTCACACACGATTGTCATTATTCTACACATTTCTTTTTCTCTACACTACTGTCCTCGTAATTCTTTCATTTACAGAAGATAAAAAAGAAATTCAAAGCAAGTCGTGTGAGATATTCGATAATTTCATGAAAAACGATTCAATCTTGAAAAGCGTTTCAAGATTGGTGAAAACAGTTTCACGTACTGGTATATCACTACATAACATAGAAGAATGTTATTGAAAAGATTATAAAAATTAACTGAATTAGGAAGTTCTTAAATTATTACCGTTTAAATTCATAACGTTTTGACCCACACTTCATAATTTCACCATAGTCAATTTATAAACCCAATTTTTTTTTTTAGAAAATAAATATTTGCTAAGCTTTTTATTACTTGCATGCTATTTATCTTTATTTCAGATTTCTTAATGAAGAAGAAATATTTTAGATTTTGTAGAATTTGTTGTTCTTAATTTAGTAGTTTTTAGGAATTTATCAATCAGTTTTTTTGATTTATCTATACATCACGCATATCAGGTTTCATCTCTTTACTAATGTGAATGAAAATAGATTGATATATCGTAATTGTGAGGATAACTATAAATTAATTCAACACTTTAATTATTGACTTAAGAAACTTTTGACATAAAATATTATTTTTAGCTGATTTTAAAGTATTATTTTGTCTTTCTTTATATTCTTCAATCAGTCATATCATTGGCCTCTGGTTATAAGAAACGGAGTTCAATTGTTAATTTAGTCAATAAATTCACTTTAAATAATAAATTATTCTTAAGATTTTGTTAAAAATCTTAAATTATCAGAACATCCGGATGAGAAAATTTTAGTAGTACCAATATTGAAGCAAAGCAAGAAGTGAAATTTTATCGTAAACTGCCATGTCCCCATCCCTTCAATATTGAAATCTACACACAGATATAGTAAAGCTTAATGAAACAGTCAATAAGATTAGAATCCCCAAAGACTAATGGAAGAGACGTGAGGAAAAGGACAAACACACATTAGCTTTATTTCACAGATTACGTAACATCGGGCGCTCTGTGTCTCAAATAACTCTTCAAGTACCCGAATCCTTAAATTATAATGTTTTTCTTACAAACTCATACAAATCTACACAGACACTCCTCAAATACTGCAGGTTCGACTCCTGTAACCTCTAACTCTAACCAGGAGTCACTTCTAAACAATTTTATCTACAGAAACGATCAACTACAACAATCAATTTCAATTAACTTACGAACATCTATCGGTTTCTCGTTATCCTCTGTCCTCCTTATTCATTTCAATTCTATTTTTTTTTTTTTCACTATCTTTATCTTAATTTACTGCACTTATTTTCTTTACCTAATTTGCAAAACATGTTACAGCTGTTCAAAGAGAAATCGGAATTTTATGAAATTAAAACTACAAAAAGTTTCCAAGGTTATTTAAGAGAAAACCACGAATAGCTCAACGCCACAAACATAGTAACATAGTACACACATATGCGTGGTATGATAGTTAGGACAGGGAAGAACCTGCTCAGGTGTCGTCATCGTCGCTTGACTAAGGCGAGGTCCATCGCGAATAGCCCTCGTGTTGCTTCATTAATAAAACTTATCAATCAATCAGTATAGTCTCTTTCTCTCCTTCTGTTCAAGAGGCGGCAAATTAAAGCCTAGTTACTTTTCACTTTATTAACTAATAACTTTTATCACTTCCCTTATACCTATTACTCACATTTTAGCCTTATTTTGGGTTTTAATTGCTTTCTTATATTCAGTCTTCAGACA
This sequence comes from Nephila pilipes, assembly GCA_019974015.1. Classification (NCBI taxonomy): domain Eukaryota; kingdom Metazoa; phylum Arthropoda; class Arachnida; order Araneae; family Nephilidae; genus Nephila; species Nephila pilipes. Next base: position 64,222 of record BMAW01093237.1, read on the forward strand.
AATAGAAGGAAAATTGTTAATAACAACTATCTTTTATTCTAACATACTCTTATTGTATTACGTCGTATTTTAGTTTTAGCGTATGCTTCACCTACGATGAATTAGGAAAAATTCTCTCTTTTACTGAGGTGTAGTGTCCTGTAGCTATTATTCTTTTGTGGGTACATAACCCTCACGAGCCTTAATCCCCAGTAAATTGACTATTAGTAGGAGGTGAGACAGAACTTTGGTTATTTCACTTGCCCATGAGTTAAAAATTCAAATTTGAAACGTTTAAATAAAATAAGAAAAGTTTAGAAGAAGAAGAAATAAAAATAAAGAAATAAAAGTAATTAGATGAGCAATAATAAAACTATAATTAAATAGATGCTATTGGGATTAGAATTTATTATTAAAAAATATATACTTAGAGTGTCATGAATAATTAATGTAGTGGTATTGTTGAATTGCTATTTTTACTATAGAAGTTAGAAAAATAAATTCTTTAAGTTGGATTTGCGTCAGTAGATAATTTTAATTTAGAGCTAGTTGGAATCTTGGAGGGTTTAAATTATTTGCATGTTGAGGGTGAAGTCGCAACAACACCAGCTATGAAGATATTAAGTTTGTCTAGATCATTGTCAACTTTAGACATGTTATTTAAAGCTTCGAATAACTTGGGAAATTTGTTAAATAAGTTTAGTTACTCATTTATTGATGTGAGAAAATTAAAGGAATTCCGAGCTTCGGTTGAATATTGTGCGATTCGTGGCGCCATCTCTTGAGGGATTTGGTTACTATAAACATTTGCAAATGAAACGTCTTCGGTAACTGGTCTGGCTGGAGTTATGTTTCTCTCAATAGTTTTTTGAGTATTTTCACAGTGAAATCAAACGTTTTACCCTCGGCTCTTACAAAGCGCCCTCTACAGGCGGGAGATAACATTTATGTGATATGGAAATATTTAGAGGTATTTAGGAGTGGTAAATCAAAGGAATTCTGAAGTAAAATGTTGATGTTTGATGAATTTTCACTTCAAATGAAAACTTAATATTCCTACAAAAATACTAGAAAACTTTAATAAATCTGAATTAATTTCCACATTTTTTCAGACATTATACTTATTCTGAAGAATAGATAAATTTCATTCATTAAATGTTAGTGTTAAATAAAAGCAATTAAAAAAAAAAAAAAACAGCATATCAGTTGTATTTATCTATGTAAGAAACTAAGTCTTCGTAATTTTAAGTAAGACATTAGAGCTATTCAAGGTGAGAAAATTGTTTTATAATTTGCATGTGTAGATCCCAAAGCCACAATTGCATGCTCTATATTAATTTTTAAACAATTAAGTTCATCAAAATTATCAGCAGTCAATATTTACCAAATTTAGATTCAAAGAGAATTATAAATATTTTTTAATTTTTATGTATAAATACAGAGAGAGAAAGATTTTATTTTAATTTAACAGTTTCATAGAATAATAATTTAAATTCCTAATTATTCCCCTTCTCTAACTCAAAAGTAAAAAGTTCATTTCTATTTCCTGATCTAAATCCAAATTATCCTTATTTTGTATTGGATCATGGGCTAATAAAAAAATTTTTAATCTGCTTTCCCGTAGTCATAAGTTTATCAGAAATAATCACAAATAGACTTTCTGTCTGAAGCTAAAGTCCTTAAGAATCCATATACCTAGACCATGTGACTGAAAAACGTCCCTAGAAAATCCCTTTTATAAATTAACATGCATGGTGAAAAAATTCTCTCATCTGGCTTTTTCACTTCGGCCGTAGTGGTCGAACCCACGCTGCTCATCTTTTAAAAATGCATACTATACGTCATATCGTAACTGTAAAAATACACTGTAACTGATTAAAAATGAAACAGTGGTGTTGTATCTCGATTCCTCTCGTTTTCGCTCTGCTTGTAACGTAGCTGCCCTGCGCTCTGTATTGGAATACTACTTACATTATGATGTTTAATGCGTATATCTTCTAAAATAAAGATGTATATATATATATATATATATATATATATATATATATATATATATGTGTGTGTGTGTGTGTGTGTGTGTAAAGTGATTAAATATTAAAGATACTCTGCTTGAAAAATTTAAACAAATATGTAAATTTTAAGCAGATAGCCATGAAATTGCAAAAAAGAAGTTATTGCGATCAGTACAATGAATATGAAATTCAGTAGAAAGGTGATGTTTATGCAAATGTCAGGTGTCAGGAGCAATACGTCACAAGCGACGTGAGTGTCACAAATGATTGCGGTGGGCGTCCAGAGCTCAAGATTATAATAAAAGGAAGAACAGATGCTCAATTAAAGACATTCACTGTAAGTGCAAGTGAGTTCTTTCGTGGAATATGCTAGAAGAAATCACCTGGACGACTTTACTCGAGGAAAAAGCATCGAAAAGCTGGAGGAGATGCGTAGTTTGACCAATGTAGCTGAAAAGTACGGAATTAATAAAAGTGTCGTTTCTTGCGCTTCCAAACCATAGGTATATCTGTTAGAAAGGTTGGTGGTGGCAGCTCTAGGAAAACAACTGCAGTGAATGACCGATATAGAGCCCGATACCAGACTGTGGCCACTCGCATTCTAAAAAGTAGATTATTCGGCCGCCATCAAGAACGCTGCATTCCTTTGAAAGTTGACCATCGGCGGCACCTTTAGAGTGGTGTAAGGAACACAAAAACTGGACATCTCATCAATGAAGACCTGTCCTCTTTACAGATGAGAGTCGTTTCAGTGCCACAAGCGATTCTCAAATCCAACTGATGAGATGATAGATACGGTTTCATCCCAGTAACATCACTGAAAGAGACCATTATTGTGGTCACGGAGTTGTCACCTGGGAAGGCATTATGATTAAAAAGGGGGGGGGGGGGGCCTGAGCTTCACGTTTTTGACAGAGGTTCTATAACCAGATATTGCTTATATCAGGAAGTGATACTTCACCATTTGCGTCTGCTCCAAGGTGCTATTGGACCAGACTTCGTTTTTAGGGATGACAATGCATGATCACACTGGACTGCTGATGCTCAGTAGCTGCTGGAAAGTGAAGGTATCAGTCGAATGGATTGGCTACTGTTCTCCCCTAATTTAAATCCCATAGAACATGTATGGGTAAGCTTTATGAGACGTTCTTAATAATGATTTATACCCTTCTGGAGAGCATCCAACAACTGAAACAATGCTGATTGAGGAATGGGCATTCTTACCTAAAACATTGTTGGTCAAGCTGGTGCTCAGTATTGAGAGACGTTGCAAAGCAATCATTTCAGTAAGGAAAGTGTATATCCCATACCAATGAACAAATGCTTGTTGTTCTTCCTCTTGCACAAATAATCATGTGTAACGTTTCTATTTGATTCCATACTATATGCATTGCATTCATTTTTGGACAACTATGCTTTTGCCATCGTTTACATTAAACATCGTTCCTCATTTCCTGACTCTTATAATCGATGATTCGCTGTGGATAATGAAAACGCGTTTCAGAATTCTTCCTCACCAGAGGATTACAAACACTTATCGAATATTTTGAACCACGTATAACATAATCCAGAAAATTAAAATGTAAACAAATTTTACTCGAATTTACGATACTGAAAGTGTTAGGGAACGATATGGTAGAGTAAAATCTTTATTTCCTGACCAGAGTTTCATCTGCGATTAAATTACATAAAAATAATAATAAGATTTGAACCCATATAAAACTATTTGAGTGAAGGCTGATATCAAAAGCCAAACTCCACCAAAAGAGAGTTTTATTTTTCTTCCTGTACGATTATACACACACAAATTACCAAAAAAAAAAAAAAAAAAAAAAAAAAAAAAAAAAAAAAAAAAAAAAAAAAAAAAAAAAAAAAAAAAAAAAATTAAACGAATCAGTACAGACCGACCTTAGGAACGACAGATTCTTCCGACGAACGATCGATAGCCAGGCGATCCATCAGGCTGTCCACTCCGATTTATTCCAGGAGTTATGTCTGAAGGAGATCCCCAGTCCAGTTAACGATCCGAATGGCTCAACTTCATCGACTCGAGCAGAAGAAACTGCACATAGTAAACCCATATTTCAGGATCCTCCGATTAGCTGGCATCCGACCCAGAGCTGATCATAAATGCGCAAAATGCAGCGGTGTACCGTCAACGAACGCTTAAGAATAATGATATTTCAATACGGTAATAAAGACTTGATTATTATTAGTTCAACATGAGGAGTTCTTTCTGTTTTTACCTGTTAGTAAAGACAGAGAAAAATCTCTCTGTTTTATATTAGGTGAAAACAGAGCGTAAAATTAATTTCTATTATACAGGTTTGTAATTAAATTATATACATGATATATGACGGCTGGCTTAAAGAACACACTTGTTGGAACGGGAAATTGATTAACTGCTATGCAATAATTGTTTTTTGAAGCTAGTTCATGATGCATTAAAAAAAAAAAAAAAACTGTCCCCACAACTTTTGATGCGAGCATCCGCTTCTTTGTAGTAGAATCACGGGATACATCACTCATTTATTGTTGCTTTGTTTCCAGATATATTAATGAATCCTGATTTTATGACTATAAATTTGTTGACAATGACGATTTCAATTGGACGCGATGGAAATAAAATTTAGAATAGCGAAATACCACAAATAAAAATTAAAATCGAATTAGTGCGAGTTCTTTAAGTACGTTTAACAGTTCGGGTCCAAATGATAGCATTAACGTACTTAACAAGCTATCTTTATCAAATACAGGTATTTTTGAACCAACCTCGCATACCTCCTGCACAAAATAAATTTTTTTCAATAAAATATTCAAAAAATCTTCAGATTTTACCTCACCTGTAACGTTATATGATAGAAGGTTCATGTGATTTTACTAGATGAAAATTATAAGACAGATGTTACTATTAATAATTATTAATGTAAATAGTCTTAATTGATAAATTTTAGAAAATCTTATTTTGATTTTTTGGTTACTAATTGAAAAAAACAGTATATAATGCAGCATATTATGTAGTGTATCAAGGAAAAAATGCTTCTGTAATCAGGGTAACACAATTTAATATGAATGTGAATTTATGGGTAAGTTTTATGACTAGGTAATAAAATGGTTACAGAGAACCAACAGTTAAGTTTAAATTTCTTCAGAGCCCATCCATTTTAATCATTTCTCTGTGCTTGAAAGATACAATCACAGAGTTCAATTAAACACAAATTTTGAACAAATTATTAAAATTCTAATGCAAACAGAGAAAGAGAAGAAAATCTATTATTGTCAATATCAATCCCGTCATGTATATTATATCTGTTGAAATCATATTTTCCTCAAAATTCCACAGTAAAAATATGCATAAAGATTTTGATGCAAAATCATTTCAAAAAATAGACTTCAAAATGAATCTCAAACTTTATGGATTCATTTCGCTGTAGCATAAGAAAATGAATCCTCCTTATCACTGTGAAAATAATATAATTGTCAAAAAATCAAAGGAGCTAATTTTTAGTGAATTATAAATATTTAAATTATTAATTAAATATTTTTTACCCTTTCCAAATATCATTTTTTAATAATCCTTTGATCTCATACATTTTAAATTAATACTATTCTGCTAAAAAAGTTTTTTTTGGGGGGATTAGGGGAAGCTTAAATACCGTCTTATAATGTGAAATAAATATTAAAATTTTGACGCAATGAACAACACTTAACAATTTAAAAAAATTATATTTAATGAATAACGCTTAGAAAATCCTTTTTGACATTTGACCATCATACAAGTTTCTGAATATTGAACAATCTTATATATCAAACAATTTTTTTCAAATCAAGCAATTTATAAGTGCGCGAACTTAATTTGTGGGTTGATCACTCCACCAATCGTGACATATCTGCATAATCTATTCGGATCGTTGACAAACGATATTAAGATTATGTGGCAATGATGTGAGCTCACAAAAGCCACATCGAAAATAAGTAATTCGGGAAGTCCAAATTAGTCCGACTTGAAATTCTATTCTTAATGTTCCTGAATAAATAGTTACTTATAGGAATAAAGTGAATTATACTTGAAAAGAATCTCAGAAAGTGTTACGATTCTACTGTAGCACTATTATGATGTAAAAAAAATTTTCGTTTTTTTTGTGTACGCACTTCAATTCTGATTATATACATTTAATAACGTGAATCCACAAATCATAAAAAAGTTTAATTTGGGAAGGTCACTATTAGCTTTGAATTTACAATAACATCCAGTTGAGAATTATTACGCATTTAAATGCTATGAATGTGTACCTTCGAGAAGAAAGGAATGTTTCTTTGTGGCAGATCTGGCCTTTCTCCCGCGACACATTTATATAAAACGCTAACCAAGATTCGGAACATACACATAGACATTTATTCACAACACCTATTATTTACATTAAATTAGATGACATCACACTTCTTACAAGACACAGAAACATTATACATTAACAAATGACTCGCATAGTTACGAATCAGACTTCTAATGATGAGGCATCACTTGTTGTCCCTCAAGTTTCACAGGTTACTGTATATGTTACCGATTTGTTCAATAAATTTATGACAAAGCCCCAAATGATGGTATTCTCATTTGATTATAACACATTCTTCAAGTGATATTCATCATTAAACAATCGGAGCCTCCCTGCTGTCATGAACTTGGCTTGTTAATTAATTATATAAAAGATTTAATTCAAATGATAGTTCAGTAATAAATAACTTCGAGAAGAGATTTTGTATTAGACATTACTCATATGAAAGTATGAAATATATTTTCATTTAGAAAACAATCTTCTTTCTTATATTGTATTGTTGTCGTTTTATTCCTTAAACATACAGAAGTTTTCGTAAGAAAATAATGAAAAAGTTTCAGTATATATCCGCATGATACAAAATTAATGATTAATTTTATTTCGAAACCTTAAGATCAATATATAGAGATTCAATTATATGTTAGATCGCATTATTGAACTTCATACGCTCTAAGGGTTCATATAATAGAAAACCTTTAGAGTATATATATTACATATAAATAGTACATTAATAATACCTCCCATTGTCTGACCCCCACTTAACAATATGATCAATAAATCCCTGAGTCTAAAATTGAAAAACAACAATTTTTTTTTGCGAAATTTTTTTTTTATTCATCCAACATAACACCTTTGTGTTAATCACCTTTAGGGTGATACAATGTTCCAGTTTTCCAAATCTTTTTGTTTTTTTTTTTGTTTCCAATTTTTTTTTTTTTTTTTTTTTTCGAAGAAATTTTTTTTGTTGTGAGTAAATACGATAAACAGCTCTTCAAATCATCACCTTGTTGCTTTATGTTCCATCGAGCAATCGGTGACCCACTGGATAACAATGAAAACCTTTTCTCTTCATTTCAAAAAAACCTTTTTGTCCACGTCATAAATTTTGATCACGTTTCGATGGTTATACTCTAAAAGACCGGTTCTGGTTTTACTTACGAGCGCCATCTCTGCTAGTCTTGGAGATTACCGATGTGTTGCTAGGAATAAATGTGATTAATAATTAAGAATAATATGTGGTTCATAAGAATAGACATAGTCATAATTAAGTATATATAAGACGCCATCTCCCGACCATTTCTAGGTAACCTTTTAATATTTGTTAGAACAATTAGATTTCTGAAGTGTGCTTTTTAAATTTAATAGGTTTATGATTTGAGGTATCCAATTATTAAAGAAAAATTGCTATAAAAAACACACTCTTTTGTAACTCCGTATTAAAATTGTCAATTTTAATATTATTATTATTTTTTTTTTCAATTTTTTTCAAATTTTATTTTTAAAAATGAGATGTATTTTTATGAATTGTAGTCATAGTTAAAATATTTTGCTAAAAATTTTAATTCTACTAAATGATTGAGATACTCGATATATTAAATAAGTGTATGTTAATAAATGTAAATTATCATCCATTTATCAGTTTTGAAAACAAAAAAAAAAGATCTATTAACAATTAAATTTTACAAAAGTATTTGCGTCTCATTTCTTGATTATCCATCTACTTTTTTTCTTTTAACTTAACCTTTTGACTAATTTTCTTTCTTTCACCTTTTTCTTAAGTTTTTGTTGGCACTTCAAACAAAAAAACCAACTAAAATTTCTTACTTTAAAACACAAAAACTTGTTTTTATTCTTTTATATAATTTTGTTTTCTTGCAAATAGTGCAGATTTTCAAGCGTTGCTTAGTTATAATTTTGATACATCTATTATAACTTCAATGAGAAACAAATACTCAAAGCATTTAAATTGATTTAACGTGAATTTATTTATAAATTTATTCTGTACTTTCAACGTGTTCACTTACTGAAGGAGTTGAAATTCAGGATTATATATATATTCAAAAATAGATAATATTAATAAAACGATTTTATCAATTAGCATGATAATGATACAATTTTAGAGATATAGCAAAATGCAATAAAATTGCATTTTAAATTTTTTAGAATACAATTTGAAAAATGTAGAATTAACAATTACTTGATAGTGTATACAAAATGTAAAATAAGCATGGTTTGAAAATTATTATACTAGGAGTTTATAATACTTATACACTTTATGAATCTAATTACTTTAATTTTTAATAAAAATATAATCTAAATGTTTATAAAAAATGATTGAACAGGAAATATTTTTTTATGAAAAATTCATGGTTTCATGGACTCAAATATTTCAAACAAAAGCTAATAATAAAAAAATATAGGGGATGGAATAAAAGAAATAATATTTGGAATTTCAAGCTATTAAAAAAATTGTATTAAATGAATAATAAGTTTGAAAAGATGTTATTTATTAAAAGTCTTAAATAACTTTTTGATAATATTAAGAAGAAAAGAGAAATTAAAAATGGAGAGAATTCTTTTTAACTAAAGTAAAAAGATAGATAAGATTGACTTCATATTGTTAAGGATATATGCAATTATTATTTAGTTAAAAAACATAAATTATTCAGATAATAATGATTATCAAATGTAGAATATTGTGCATTATATCTCACATACAAATACTTCATAAAATAAACGTACAATATTCTTAACAAGTACAAAAAATTTAATTCCACCATCATATTCAATTATAAAAGCTTTAAATTTAAAACAAACTTGGAACGTCTGATATATATCATTACAGTAGACTTTAAAAGATTTACAATAATAATGAAATGTAAAAGTGTGTAAGATCCGCCAACATTATATTGAATAACAAAATACTACCGTATGATCCTTCGGTAATTGTAATAAAGTTAGAGATTTTAATGTATTAGAAAATTTATAAATTCAGATTATAGTGAAATCTATTTATTAATAATAATAATATTAAAAAAAATTAAGACATTTATAATTTTAACAAAAAAGCACCATTATACTCTGCACTACAAAGAAAAAAAAAAAAAAATACAAATTTTATACAGCCATTTTTTATACTTTACGAAGAATTGAATTATATTTCAACTCTCTTAAAATAACAACAATACTACAAGAGTAGAAATTCTATCGTTCCATTAAAAAGTTATGAGGGAATCTTATCATTTGTTATAATGTAAAGAATTAGGAAGTTTATTCTATAATTTTGTAACAAAACTATATAGTTGATTTGATTTTATCACATTGGATTATTAATACCTTTTATTAATATCACATAATAGTGATGGGAGAAATCACACAAGAACTAAAATTTTGTTAAAAATTATTGTTATATACTTAAATACAATAAATTTTTCGTCACATCATATTTCTAACTTCTAAATCTCTATATTAAATTTGGAACGTCGACTAATGTGTCTCAAAACACATATAATAATGGACTCATCTATACCATAATTGGAAAATATTACAAAAGATTTGGCAGTAATTACTATTGATACGCTTTGATAAGACTGATGTTATTAAAATAAGTGTGAATTGTTAACTATAGAAAAATGCAAGTCAATTTTACTTGGATTTTAGTTCTTGATTTTTGAAGTATTGTTCTAATTTTATAGATTTGATTAAACAATAATATTAAAATAGTTGGTTGAAATGAGTTAATAGTTTTATTTGTTTTGCAAATAAAATTCATATTAATCTATTTTAAAAGAAATCATATAAGTCAATGATAGGAAAAAACTATGAACAAATTAAAGGTATTCCCAAGGATCCTGCTAGTAGTAAGTCTGCTAAATGATATTTACATTTGAAATAGGTAAATTGATAGACAGCAAACCAATTCAATTTTTTTTAATTATAGATTCGATCCTTGGTTTCAATTACAATTTAGTAACTTTTCTTCTGTTTCATAGGCTACTTGTTTACATGATAAAATTTATGTGAACTCTAATCAGACGGTTTATCAGGATGTTTATATTTGAAAATAGTATAAACAGAGTCAATATTACTATTATGTTGGATTTTTGAGATAATGGTGCTTTTATGTTAATAAGGGCTTATTTTTTGAAGATTTAGTTTTTAAAAATTTAAATCCCATTATAAAACTGTTTTCTTAAAATATCCAAATGTGTTAATTTGAGATATAAATTCTCAGTAGCGCCTCAAGAATATTGAGAGAACCACTAATAATCAAGTAATATTTATGAAAACTGAAAATTACTAATAGTTTAATAATCAAAAGTTTCTCAAACCAATTCAAAAACAATTTTAAGAGAAACTAAACAACTGGGAAGGAGATAGAAAGCAAAATTTAGACATATGGAAATAATGTCAATACAATACTCATTACATCGAATGGTGTAATTGAGATACTTCCTTTAAATCTTCTAAGCGTTTTCACACGCTTTTTTCCGTACTGTCCGAGATATTCCGAAAGCGTTTGTCGTATAACCTGTGGGGAACATGTCAGCCGTTCTTTTCGCCATCACAGGATGTATTGAGATCGTTTGCGCCGATTTTCGCAATTCTTTCCCTTCGTTGGCATCTGTTAGATAATTGCGCGGGTTGCGACACACAAATGAACTTGACAGGAAATTTTATATCATAACCCTGACTCTTGCCCTTAGGTTATGATGACATCGTATTGAGACATAATCAAGGAGGGGAAGGGGAAGATTTCCTTCAAGCGTGTTTTTTTTGTATATTTGTCAACTTTGAGTTTAGATTTATTGGGTTTTATAGTGCAAAATGCGTCCGACCTGTATTGATATATAAAATTTAAACCTAATCCAAAAAACGCTTTAAAGTTCAATCATAAAATTAACAACGATTTATTCTATTTTTAATTAATATCACTGGAATCTTAACAAATTTTAGATAGAGTATTAAACCTACTTCTTTTTTTTGCGTATATTAATAAAATTGATTTTTCTATGTGTTTTTTCTTGATTTGCTAAAAACTCAATCTTTTTCCCTCACTTTAAAAAAATTTATCAGATAGAGTTGCAGAAGTTTTTATTATCTTCGCAATCTCTCGAAAACATCGCTAACAGAGACTATAAAAGATGGTGTTAATGATAATGTATAGAAACAATAAATACATTCTATTGTTTCCATATTTTTTTAATCACTATTTCTTAAATTCTTAAATAATTATTTCATAGCGTCAAAAACTCTAAAAAAAAAAAAAAAAAAAACCTCGAACGAGTCAAAATCACAGAAATCGCTGTAAGATTTTTCACTTGACATGTAAATGAATAATTTTTAAGTCATTTATTATTTAAAAAATTCTAATACATTACTAAAAATGGTCACGAAAATACAAAACCTTTTTTTTTTTTTAAATTCTGTTTTTTTTTTCTATGTAATTTCACAAAACCATATTCAGGGACACAGCTTTTGTATGTATTAATGATATTATTTTTGTAATGTCATGTTTGAAATACATCCAAATTTTAAAATTAAACAACCTACATCTTTCCTCAAAAGAGAAAGAAGAATGGAGGTTTCCCTCAAATTATTAATATTTCAAACTGATTTTCGAATAACAATTATAATAAAAGCTGTCGCGTCATTGATTTATATTTGTTCATACGTATTAGTGTCAACTGTACATTTGCACGTAGACATTTCTTTTGTTACTAATTATTTGAAGATTCAAAAAAAGTATCCACATGTAAAAAATTTATAATTAATCTTCTGTTGTGGATACTAGAAGTACATGTAATAAAATCCGAGGCCGCTACCCTGAAAATCTGTTTTCAAATAATAATAAAAATAGAGATTTATGTGTACGTTACATACAAAGTTAAATATTAATCACAAAAAACTTTTTTCTTACATAATCTTTACAGCAGAAAATTTAAAAGGAGAAATTCAAAATTATCATATTTCATCGCCAGTATTATATATATTCCGTGTAAATTTTTTTACAAATCAGTTAAAAATCATACGTTATTAGTAAAAAGTAGGCTGAAAAATTTATTAATATAAAATAAAATTTTACTTGGAAGCAGAGCTGAGATGCTAAACTTTGGTGATGTTGCAAAAAATTATGATATATCTTGGTAATAGTTTCTGAAATAATCTCTAATTTTGGTAAAATTCAGTTCGAAATTTTAATTCTGTTATATTATACGTAATATTAAATAAAGCGTCAACATAATAAAGTAATGTTTTATTCACAGATTATTAAAAATAGATATAAGTATTTATCGCAACGGTGCCATCAATTTTATAATTTTAAATTAAATTGTACACTGTTATCATATTAGAAGATATAAAACTTGTCTAAAAAATAGATGGAAAATGCAATCTGCAGGGCCACATAACCTTGAACAGAATACGTCATTTGATTAGGTAGAGTCAGCCTAGGTAGGAACTATTTGTGCAAAAAGCTTAGGGGCACCGTGCTCTTGGGAAATAATAATTCTCTTAATTAGTAGCTTTCAGTGTAGTGTACTTAACCATTTACAATGCATTTTAGAATGGACTTCCATCTATTAGAAAAGGAGATAACAATACCTAAGGTAACCAAACGCTGAATTTGAACTCCATTTTCGCAAACCATATTCCTTTTTAAAAATCTGTACTCAAAATTCCTTTGCATCCTTTTAGAAAATTCCCACTTATGAATATATTGGTAATTTTATGTGTTCTGATGTTCCAACCCATTCCATTCAAACGTGGTTTGTCGATCCGGGCTCTTCAAAACTAAGTTGGGGTAGCTGGGGCTGATGCATCGTTAAATCTATTGGGGCCCAAAGTCCTCCGTTGGGTGGGTGAAATTAGGCATAGGAGTGCCAGCTGAGGTGTCGTCCTGTCACTTGGACTGATAAAGTCCAAAACTATGAAGTCCATGCCAATGACCTTCGTGTTGTTTCTCAGAAATCACAGGTACACAACACTAATCTATCTAAATGCAGTTTTATCATAAAAAAGCTAATTTGGTTATTTAGTAGGGAATTGTATTCTCACTTATGTTTTCTTTGTTCAATGAACAGAATTGTACCATTTTGGGATCCCGAATCCATCATTTTAAGTTGAAACTTGAGAGTGATTTGGTACCAATTTTAAGTTACTATTATATGCGTTTATTTTTTCCCAGAGCAATATAGGTTTTTCAAAGATATATAAAAAAAATATTTTAATGAATGCTTAAAAATGAGTTTCACTTTATTAAGACAGCAATTAAATGACCTTTCTGTTAATTGTATAATCTGTAATATGCATTTTCTATTGTGAGTGTTGGACAAGTTTAATAAACAAAGTATGTGGATACTAATACAAAAAAAAAAGTAGAAATGGTCATCGTCCAAGTTAACTCAAATATTTAAACTGATAATTTTGTGTATGAAATGAAAAAAAGAAAAAAAAGTAATTATACACAGTTATAGATTATCATCAAATACCATATCAATATGTTTTATGGAGATTTTTTATTTGTGTATTAAGTTTTAAACCCAATATTTTCTTTATAAATTTAATTGATTCTTCTTCATATTTCATTATCCGTTCATTTTAGTTGATAATCTTTTAAATATGTGCTACATTGTACATAAGATATGTGTTTTATATATCTTGAAAATTTTTAATTATGATTATTTTTATTATTTTCATATAGAAAAAGTTGAATTTACAAATCTGCTTTCCAGGGTAGTTAGTTAATTAATTATTCTAAGCTATATAATTCTCTTTAAGAACAAGTCATTGACATCTTTAGTGCATTTTCTGGAAAATCAGATTTAAATTTTTTATTACGAAAATCTCATTTCAAAAGTATTTCAGTGTATTGATGATCTACAAATTTACCAAATCTCTCTCTAGGAATATCTGGTACTTCATTAACACATCTTTAAGTAAAACTTATATCTTTGAAGTTTATTTTTATATTTCAAAAAAGGATATACATTTTTGTAAAATTTATGTCAAAGTTTTGGAATAACTCCAGTAAGTTTAAGAGATAACGCAACTTTTCTTCTCTCACAAGAACAATCATATATAGATGATGATATATTATATCATATACAGTATATATATTATATATATATATATATCATATATCATATATATATGCACATACACACACAATAACACACAATCACCTTGTAGGTAAACCATTGTAAAAAAAGATGCAGTTCTACAACAACATACTTTTTTAACAAACAAACGTTCCAAAAGATAAGTCCATTGAATTTTAAAGAGCTGCCACTAATAATATAATATTATTTTCTTATAGTATCCTGACATTTTTAAATTTGTAACAATTAAAACATATTGTCTATTACTACATCTCTTTGCATTTTTTGCTAAATTAAAACACTTATCTACATTATATTTATCTGAGAACAAGTTTAGAACTCTGGATTTATTTTATCCAATGAAAACACAAATTTTGAAAATAAATGGATTTATTTGCTAACGTTGGATATGCATATTATATTGAATTTAATACCACTATTCGTACCATTATGCTGATTATGGTAATCAGACTTTTGATCTAATACAAACACATATAGCGTTTTTGTGACAATTTGTAAGCATGGACTTAGATTAGTAGTAGAGGAAAATATTTTACATAGAATATTTTGACTGACATAACATATATTTTAGTCCCTTTACGGTTTGAGAAGCAAATCGGTAGCAATTTGAGGTTGATATCTGAATATACAAAAGTCTCTCTCGGCTATTCAAAAATAGTGTTTACTTGAAACCAGCAAAACACAGCAATAAATAGACGTGCATTTTGAAATTATATGATCCCTATCAAGGTCATGTTAAATTTGGGAATAAATTGAAAAACTCATCACCCTTTCTAGATAAACTCAAACATATACCAGCTTCTCTTTCACAGCCAGACATTATTTTTTTCAATAAACTACACAAGAAAAGAAATATGATAACAGAATGAGCCTAGTTTATTTTATTGCAATAGTAACGAGATATTATAACATTCATTCGTATCATTATATAAAGAATAAACTAATAATGTCATTTAGTTATAACTGGATTAAGGATATTTAAAATTTAAAATTACAAAATTGTTATGCTGAGGAACAAACAATTCAATTGAACTAAAGTGTTTAAGGGTACTGTTTGAAAGATCAAAATTGCAGGTTAAATCTTTCTCTCTTGCCAATCTTGTAATAATACAATATGAATGTCGATGGCAATTTTCAGTTATAAGAATAATACGAAGATGTATTTACAAAGAAAACGGAAAGGTGAAAATTAAAATGTGATCTGAGATAGGTTAGAATTATTTTGACATTTTGAAGAATATATATCCAATTAAAATTTAAAAAATTTATTGAATGGGAAGTATACGTAAAAATATGATGTAGATGGGTATTTTGCTTAGAGATGTATTCAACCTTTGATTTTGAGGAAGGAACCTTGTGCTATAACACCTTCTCAGGAAACCCCTTGATTAAACAGCAGAAAAATGGGATATCAAAGCTCTTTATCCTAATCAAATGTACAAAATTATCATTGCATTTTATCATATTAGAAACGTCTTAGTAAGATTAGTGAATGGTAAGCTGGCTAATTTTTTTTTATTGGGAGGGGGAGTTTCTAAAATATAACCTTGAATAACAAGCCAAAGCAACAATTTTTGAATATAACAAATTAATGAAAAGAAATTTTTAATTATTGATATGATTGTTTCTTTTTATTGCAAAGTATTTTAGTCTGAATAATTTCTGAAATCTGAACTTAATGCCTTCTTCAGCATCCAACTTTGAATTGTGTTTTATGCATGCTACAAAGAGAATGATTTTTCGTATATAGGTAGAAACATATGTTATTAGATGTTTCACAATTTCATTTTCATGATATCGTTTTAATGTCAAACATAAATACATAATATCGACTTAACTAAATTTTAATTTATTGAGTGTATATCAATTTGATATATCAATCAAATTGATATACACTCAATTATTTCTTTTGTTGAGTCTGAAGGTTTTCTTTTTATGAGTTTTAGTTTTTTTTATTAATGTCGCACTAGAAGCAACACGAGGCTAAATGGTGACGGACTCGTAATTTTAACTTGAGGACGAGGACGATACCTGAGCTGGCACCTCCTTCAATTTCCACACACACCACCAACTTCTTTTTATTGAGAGTTCAGTGATTCGACAGTCTTGGGAAGGATTTGGATCCAGATATTTTTCATTGGAACAGGATTAAGAAATGTTTTTGCAGATTTGATAAATGCTTGACCAAACTAATTTTTTCATTTTCTTTATCGGAATCAGCGTTACTGTCCATCATAACATTATGCAAGTTACCAAAGCATTTTAATATTATCTTTCAAATAAATTGCACAAAATTTTAATTTTAAAACAGTGCCGCCATCCTTTACTTATACCTTGAAAACAATGAATAAGTGTGATTCTTTATCTGGATAAAAACGCAGGACTTATATATGCTATGCTTCGATTAATGTAATAGAAACACGTGACCTTTACGAATTTAAGATTTTTCCCTAAATTATTTATTTATATTTATTTTCTAAGCAAACTGCTTTTGATTGAATCTTCTATCAAAATTAAAATTTTAAATAAAATTCTGGTGCTTTGATTAAACAAATAATGCTTGATAGCAAATTAATCACATTACTCTTTTTCAAACATGCAAAACAATGTTATATTTTCTTAGTCTCTTATTCAACAATGAATATATAGGTTGCTTTTCCCGGTTAAAATCGTAATATTAAAATAAAATAAAAAGGTTTTAAAAATGACAGGAAAAAGAATTTTCTATTGTTTGTTGCAAACAAATATTTTCAACTATTACACCACCAATTTTTTTTCGTTATTTTTATTCTTCATTTGTTGAAACACTGATTGAAACCTGGTAGATCGGGCAAACAACTTCCAAGATCTGATGTAAAATATGAACTCCATTTGCCTGCTTCACAGCCTGCCATACAAGATTCCCCAAGGCAACGAAATCGCTTATCAAAGAGTCGGATCGAGTCGTAAGCCCAACCCAGTGAGGGAGACCACACCGACCAAGAGGGGAAGGAACAGTAGCTTTGCATTTTCGAAGATTTATGAGGAAAGCCTTACGACCTTTAGATTGCTTAAGTAGATAGCTGGAATAGCTTTACAAAAAGAAACGCTTGGAGGTAATTATTGATCAAACCAATACACTTCATTGAAATACATTATAATAAAAGTTATTAACAAATCAAAATTCAGCAAATTCAGAAAATTGAACAAAGGGAAAAAAAGATAAATGTAATAAACATATTCAATTTCAAAACAAAATACTAATTTACACATAACAAATCATCAAAATTATTGTATCAACAATTAATTTACAATTAGAAAAATGTGAGACAATTTTATCATATTTAAAGTATAACCAGTTTTTTAACAAAGTTTTAGTTCTATTTTTCTTAACTAAAAAGAATAAAATTAATTAAATCAGCAAATAATCTCAAAGTTGAGCAATCTAAAACATATTGCTATATAAAATTTTTACCTGACATGTCTTCGTAAATAAAATATTGAAACTTTTGAAAGAAGACAAAATGATTATCAGAAAAAAATTAATTAAATTGTAATATAGTAAAACAACCAATACTACTATATAGGACATACACGTATAGTAAACAGTATATAATTTGAAGTCACTACTATTCTCCTCAAACCATGAAAGAATTATCCACCAAAAGAATAATTGATTAATTTATTTAAATGAAATCGTACGAGTAGATTGATGGATTTAAAGAGCCAAAGTAAATTTTACTTACGTAAAATTCTTGAGCAAAAATATTATAAAAAGAATATTGAAAAAAAAAAAAAAAAATTTTAATTTTAACAAATTAAAAAGTGAAAAATTGAATTATAAATAGCTTCTCTAAAATTTAAAAATAGATCGAAAACAAAATTAAAAACATATCACCATTTAGATTAACAAAAATCTTAAAAATACTCAAACATGACACCATTTAGATTTTTTTTTGAAAAAAAAACTCATTTAAATATAATAAGATATCCTTTAATAATAATTTGAAGAGAAATAAAGAGAGAGAAGAGTGGAATATATAGAGCAAAGAACAAAAATAAAAATAGAAAAATGAATAATAATAATAATTATTATTATTTAAAAAGAAGAAAAAAGAATTATTTTCAGTCACATTTACAATTTTTACATTTAAATTTTTAAAAAAAATATTGATTGGATAATCATCGTTTGCACATGTAATGTAGAAATTATTTAAATTATTTTGAAAATTGATAGGCAAATTTATTAATTTAGTATTTCTGCTTAAATAGTTATGTAGTACATTTCTAAAAATATTGCAACTTAAATTAGAATCAAAAGATGGCCTTTATTAATGTGTAAAAATAATTATTTCTTTTGTCAAAAATACCACTAATGATTTCGTTATTAACAATTTTTAAGTTAATACCTAAGATATCTGCTACAGGAGTATTTATATTAGGTCTAATCAGATTTAAGTATAAAATCATAAAAGGAGAAATCTGTGTTAAAAATAACTTGAAAAACGAAAAGATCATCAGAGTACCTAAATAATTTGAAATTATTGTCATTTCTAAATTTATATTCAAAGATATGAGATAATATTAGTTAGACTGTTATTGCAGTCCCCCTTGTGGTATACCTTTAATTTGCTTATAGTTTTGAGGCATTATTACTAATATAGTTTTATTTCAGTACAGGATTAATCCGAAATTTAATTTTGGCATAAGAAATAGAGCTATTAATTTTTAATTTCTTAATAATTAGCCTAAATAACAAAATTTAAGAAATCATCTAAATATATAGAATTAAGCAAATCTTCTAACTTTAAATCTAATAACTGTAAATATGACTTTTTATTTTATATAGTAAATAGTTTCAAAACTATTTTTAATAAAGGCACTCTTATCAAAGCTATCAATAATATTTTGGAAAATTTTACTAAATTTAGTAATATAAGTCATGAAAAAATTAATCTCATTCTTATAAATTTAATAAGTATTTTATCTTCTGAAATTTAGGAGTTAGAAACGTATAACGAAATTTTACATTATTCATTGTACAACCTATGTACCTGAATAAAGCTTTAATTTTATTGGTGATTTTTCTATCATTATTATTAACTTGAGCAGAAGCATTATTATTAAATAAATGTTTATTAGTCATATTAACAAACAGTCATATTAATACTTAAATAACAGAATAGTTATTACCTTATCAATATAATAAATAAAAAATTCCTCCTACAATTTTATAGAACCTTTTAGATCTATAATAGATATTTAGATATATAACCTTTTAGATATTTTATATAGTGTTAACGTTATACATAAAATTCAAATACTTAAGCACATTATTAATATGAAACCTAAATTATTTAAAAAATTTAATTGGCAAATTATATTTAATCGCAAAAATTTATCAATCTCTTTATTACTTTTTTTTTATCATATATGATTTTTATCCCTAGAAATATTTAGATTACTGGAAATCAAAAATTAGTACTCTTCTTTTATATTTTTTATAACCTTACAATTACAAACATATTTGCTCTACACCTCTTTGAAATTACATTAATTATTTATGAAACACTTGCTATATTTTTATTAAATTTAGTAGCATTTTTAATATCATTCTAATTAATATAATCTAAGATTTTATATTCTTTTACTAATATTGTTAACATTTTCATTCTACAAAAAAAATAAAAGCACCTGGAAGGAGTTGCCTAATTGTAATGAAACTTCGTATGCAAAAATACTTCGACCAAATAAGCAATCGATTAAAATTTGGTGTCAAATGAATTGAATAGCTTGAGATACTGCGCACTTAGCAAGTGTATATAAGAAGCGATTCTCAATTTGATGGTCCAATTTTCTGTTGCATTGTTATTTAGGATACTACGACTGAAAAATTGTCTCGCCATGGGATTCGAGCTCATTATAAGCAATTGTCAGAGTTTGAGAGAAGTCGTATCATTGGATTGAAAGAGGCAAGTTGGGCAAATCGGAGAATCGCTCGTCATATGGGTCGAAGTGATGCGACGATTAGAAGATGCTGGCAAGAATGGATCGACAATGACAGATTTAAGCGTCAGGATGGTTGCGGTCAACCTAGGGTCTCAGCAGATCGTGGGGACAGAGTGATTGTCAGATGAGCTGTCACAGCGCCTCATTCATTGTTATAAACCATCAGACGTGCGACCCTCAAACGAGTGTCCACCATGACCATCCACAGATGGATGATAGAGTGAAATCTAAGCTCGTACCGACCGCTACACCACATGTCGCTCACGCCTGCACACTGTGGAGCCAGATTACAGTGGAGCTTGGCTCGATCAAGTAAGAATGATGCTAACTGAGGACGTATAGTGTTTAGCGACAAATCCCACTTCCAACTGTGTCCTGACGATCATCAAAGACGTGTCTGGAGACGCCCAGAGCAGCGTGCCGATCCTGTTTTCAGTTTTGCACGCTGCACAGGCCCTCAATCAGAAGTTATGGTCTGGCGAGTCATTTCCTTCGATAGATGGAACCTTTTGATCGTCAATAGAGACACACTTACAGCTCAGCGGTACGTTGACGATATTCTGAGACCTGTTTTGCTACCGTTCCTTTTGCAGTACCCTGCCCTTATTTATCTGCAAGATAATTCCAGACCACATACGGACGTGTTGCAATGAACTATCTTACAACTTGTCAAACACTTTCTTGGTCAGAGAGATCTCTCTCCAATCGAGCATGTCTGGGATATGATGGAAGCGTGACTGCATCTATCAGGGAATGTTGATGACTTAGCCAGACAATTGAAGCAAATGTGGCAAGAAATACCACAGGAGACCATTAGGGAGATTTATCACTCTATGCCACTTCGTGTGGCAGCTCGCATCCAGGCTAGAGGTGGGTCAACACCTTATTGAGCTCGATACTTTGAAACTATGTAACTCTGAAACGAATCATTCAATTTTTCTGAAATTTTAATCATTTTGTATTGTACATCATCTTCCTATCCGCCAATTTTTGTCTCCATTGTACAATTCCTTATTGGTGCATCGGTTTTTTTTTGTTATAGAATGTGTATTTTTAAAAGATTTATTCATAAATCTAATACTACACTAATAACCCCTTTGGTAATAAGTATTAGAATAATCTACTTTTTATTTATGAATGATATAATAACATATATCCTTGACAATGTGTAGACATATGTTATCTATTTTATTTACATTAAAAACTGAATGCCTTTAGAATTTCAATTTCTCTTTTCTTCATAACAAAAAAAAACGTAGTATTAGTAATTGAAGTAGTAATGTAAGAATCAAGAATATTTACCTGTGTATAATTCATCTGACAAAAATGTTGTAACGTTTTGGACTTCTTGGCAATGACGAACTTCAAATCCTATATCTTCCAGCATTTTCTTATAATGTAGAGAAGTATATTTCTTAACTTGAGATTCAGGAACACAATCTTCAACGTTTAGCTGAAATAGAAATCGATTATTTTTATCTTATTCTTTATGTCGCACTGCATTGTAGTTGATGCAACTATATGTTTTTGTAAAAATTTGTAATTTAAGTTGCTTATAACATTTTTTTTCAAAAAAATATTTTGATATTCTCTTGGAGCATTTTTTGCTAAGTGATAAATCTAAGTATTGTCTAAAAATATTTTAGAATATCAGGGAACAGGGAAAAGTTTTTTAGTGATTTGATTAACATCAAATATAATTAAATAGCTTTTCATATATTTATGAAATTAACTTACAAATTTATTGTATTTTTCATAAAAGTAAGTAAAAATCTAAATTATTCAAAAATATTTTCATTTTATTATGTAACTAACATATGTCAGCAATCGATGATTTTTTTTTATATTTTTATAAGGAAGATAAACACATTTTAAACATTAGGCATATTTCATTCTTGGATTAATGAATATTTAGTGTCGGGACTAAGTTTCTTCCGTTACGTATTAGTTCATGATAGCAACATATTGAACATTATTTTTCGTAAAATGAGTTAATGTGTTATTTATGAACTGTAACATGAGAAGATTGCCCATTTAAGAAAAGAAAAATTTTCATTAATTTAAATTATTCAGCAAAAAATTATTAAATCGTAAAATTGTTATTCATATAGAACTCTTTAGAAAATAAAAACAATGGAAATATATTCTTTCGCAGGATTTTGCTTATGTACCTCGTGCAGATTGGAATATATATATACATGCAAACATACACATACATATAGACACACACACACACACATATATATATATATACATACATTTTGAAAATTCATGGTTGTTTATTTATTTTATTCATGGTTGTTTATATATATATACATATATATATATATATATTTAAGGATTAAAAATAAGTATTTACAATAGAAAAATTGAAGGATCATGAAATATGAAAACAATATGAAAAAAAGATTATTTGAACTTATCTAAAATATATAACAATTGCACAAAAATTAATTAATTAAAGTACACAAAAGATCTATTCCATACAGCTAGAAATAAATGAAAAAATTAAAATCCGTTAGAAATAAACAAAAGAGACATAAAAATGTTTAATATTGCCTCTAATCTTTTTACACCAATGCGTATGTACGTATTCAAGGTCAAACCTTCCCACACAGTGATAGTTTTAATAAACTAATTCTGCAGGAAAATAAATATCACAAACTTGAAAAATACTCTAAAATAAGAAAAAGTAAAAAATGATAGAAACTAAAATTAGATTAACTATAAAAGGGCTTACAAAGAATGAAAACAACAAAAGTACCAAAATGGCGTCAACAAATGTGTATTTTTTGCCAATGAAAAATTTATTATCTAATATCCAGTACTGTCATCTATATATCAAAGATAGAGTTAAAAAGTAATTACCGTTTCCTTCCATCGATAAGACGACCTTCAGATATAGATTTATTATCGTCAAAATTATATAGTTTAGCATGCATCTGTCCTATAAGATCATCCTCAAAGTATTAAACACCTATAAAGTTATTTAGATAAGCGATCATCGTGTGAAACAAATTTTGTTTTCTTGCATCTGGTAACACTCCTTGTAGAAGTATTACTAACAACAAATATTACTAACAACTCCATGAAAATGTGCGAGATTTTTTATGGTACGGATGACACTGAATACGATTTGTTACAATATACTAATGTCAAAAAGGAAATTGACTTCGCTAAGTACAGAATAGGACCCTTATTATGAGCTTCTCAAAAACAAAAGAGAAGATGTACTTGAAGAGCTATTTGCCTCAGAAAAGTAATGTGATAATTTTGCAGGATTTTAATTATATTCAAGAGTATATTTATAATTGTTTTGATTTTCATTCGAGTAAATTTAAATATAATTTTTTGTGTAAAAAACGACTCTAATTTTAGAGGTCTTTTTTTTATAATTCAACTAGTGTCTTAGCAACTAGCTTCTAAGTATCTAAAGTTTAGAAATGGCTTCTACATTAGCGTGAAAAACGGCGTTTTTCAACATACAACCATGAAATTGTTGAAAAGAGCTTTTTGCAACCATAAAAGTGAAAAATCAGTTCTGTAGAAAGGTGAAACACATACAAATATCACTATGACATCAGAGAGGCCGTTACGGTATCCAAACACGCGGAATGTGCACCCTCAGTGCCAAGGCAAATTTAAAAGGAGGATGGACGCTTATCCAGGCACAGGAAGCATTTCCTGCAAGTAAAAGTGAAATCATACTTTCATACTGGATACGAGAAACCCTCAGGATGCCTTTACACGTAGCAGAATGATCGTCCAGCTTAGAAAGGGGCTTAGTTTGACAAGAAACCGGATGTAACAAAAAAAGTAATGAAAGCAAACGAAATATATATATGATGTATATTTCGTTTATATTTATAAACGAAATATACAAAGATATGTACCAAATCTGTACACAATGAAAATAGAAAAAAGAACGATCCAAGAACAAGTCAACTAAATTTAAAAAACGATTACATAAACTTAAATGAGAACTCATGCACAGTAACAACCATCATACCATTATCTCAATTATAAAAAAAAAATCTCAAGCTATATCTTAAAGAGGAAGTACAGTTATGGCCTCTGTCAGAGAGAAGGATTTCTAATGCAAGTAAAAGTAAAGTAATTTTTTTGCCTATAATAGAATATCTATAAGGTACTTTGTCTATATAAGTAAAAATAAATCTGTCCTGAAGATTAATACTCTTTGCTTCCCCGTTTTGAAAAAGAAATCAGAATAATTCTTCGATTTGTTTTAATGACACATCAGAAAATCATAAAAGGGTTAAGCTAACAAAGCATTCGACATATATTCCTTACTGTATCGGTGAGAAGTTCAGTATAGATGTACATATGAAAGTTCATCAGAGAAAAAGGAATAGATTTGTATGAAATACGTTTCATGCTGCTCCAACTAAACTAAAAAGTTGTTTGGATTGAAGAGTGATAGTACTTAAATGATAATATTTTGAAATGAACTTTAATAGCATAATTTTTGGCTAAAATTGCACCCACATTAAAATGCTTCAAAAGCAGCCTCAGTTATTAAGCTAAATCATCAACACATGGAGGAGTTAAATTAAAGTTAATTTCAAAGCGAAATAATTTTTAAGATTTCATATATTAAATCATGCCCGACAAAATATGACAAACACTGCAAACAGAAAAAACTGAAATTACCCTAATATAATAAGTATTTAATTAAATCTTGTGATATTTAATGATTAATGAGGTTTTGACAAAAAGGATTGAGTTCGGTGTTTGGGGCTAGTTTATAACTGCCAATAGACATGCCTGATCCAAGAAATGTGTGAGTGTTCACATTTGAGTCAAGAAAAAAATTCCTCATCTGAGGTAGAGAGCCTTTTTCGATGGAAGAATTTTCTAAATAATATTTAGAAAATTTTGTTTCTCCAGCCATTGATACACTAACATACTTTCCCTGTTGTAATGAGTGTTGTTCGTAAAATTTTCCGTTGATTTAATTGGCAGTCTATAATAGAGATGCCAGATTTATTGAACGTAATCGCTTGAAATGTCACTAGTCCTAATTTATTTAGAGGAATTTAACTAAATTCCGCTCATAAATTAGGACTAGTGACATCTCAGGCGATTACGTTAAATAACACTAGATGACAGCACATCATACTCTTTAACTTTTGATTGAATACGCTCTCAATTCGAAATAACCTTAGAGTCTGTTATTTCGAATTGAGAGTATATTCAACAGAAAGTTATAAATTATGATGTGCTATCATCTAGTGTTTGAATTCTGGTGACAATTTATTGTTTGGGGTTAATTTTTAACTGCCTATCTAAGAGCCTGTAGACAGATGTCCTAAGCAACATATATTGAAAGGAATTCTTCACATGATCACTTTATAAACATTTGTTATTCTATTTTAGCTTCAGTTCCTGGGAGAAGAGGCCACCGCAGAATCGAAATATAATATTAATCTAGAAGCATTTTGTACCAGAAAAAAATATTTATTGTTTGTGTTCTATTTGAGTAACTTTGAATGTATGAATAAAAGTGATTTTATATTTAAAAAGGCATACTAACTGTTAAGTAAGAACTCCACTTCAGATCCTTAGCTAATTTTAGTAGAGCATCGTAATAACCATTGTGTAGCAAGAAAATGAAAGCTGCTTCTCCATTAGGTATTAATAGGTCATAGACTGTCTGAAACGCACTTTTCTGATCTTTCAAGCGATTGAAGCAATGGATTGATATAAACTTTGTTACATTTCCTTTCCAGCTTTCAAGTAAAGGCCTGAAATGAAATACTGTAAATAATATTTTTATCCATTTAAACAAGAACAACAAAAATATAACCATATAATATTGAAAGCAGTACGAAAGTTATCTTATCAATACTTTCATGGTAAAAAGGAGTTATTTAAATGATCATTCTAATAATAATTATTTAGTTTATTATTAAACTTTTAAATAAGATTCATTATTCGATCACAGATTTTAATTGTTTATGCATTTTTATGATATTTGCAGCTTTCAAACATCATGCAGAGAAGTTAAAATTTAAATACATGTTACCTTGAGAGTGGATGTTTATTTCTTGATGAAAAGCACATATTCTTTAAAGTTTTTTGAATCAACATTAATTTTCTATACTTTAAAAATTTGAAATTAATAAAAAAAAATCTTTTTCTCAAAATTCAATGGTTTTCTTTTCATCAATTCTCTAGGTTATCTAATTATTTTAAAAACTTACTTTAATTACAACTATCATAATGATAAAACTCTTAAAATTGATCTTACGTTTATTTGAATAAAATACACTAAAATGACCATTTTTTCAGCCAGTTACGTATTTTGGGTAATTTAAAATCGCATCATAAATAGTCATTAATTGTTGTTGACACCACTCATTCTCAAAAGAAATATCAGAAAAAAATATTTCACTGAAGAAATTTTCAAATAAAACTCATTCCAAAATTGTACAATTTTAAGAAAAGATGTAAGAGACTCCTTCACATTTAGACAAAAAGGCGAGAAACAGTTGTTGAAATGTGATCAAAATCTAATTTTTAAATTAAAATTGAATTTATAAGGAAAGTAAAGCAATGTGAATGTGTGAAATCCAGATTTTGAGATTAGATCTGCATAATGTATAACTATTTAGAGAATGCATAATATTTATATAAAGTTAAGATAACTGAAATGCCTTCGACAAGGAAAAACGAGCTTATTTTATGTCATGCTAAAATAATCTCCATTTTTTAAATGAAAAGCAAGAGAAGTCGCATTTTAGCAATAATATATTTGTATACTTATATACAGAGAGAACGAGAAGAAATAATATGTTTGAGTAATTAATTACTATTGATTATAATCAATTATTGTGTTTACATTCTTTAACTTACATTTCGGTACATCTAGCATGAAATTCATTGCATATGCAAATTCGAAAATTTGAAAAATTAGAAGCATAAAGTTCTTCATACTAAACAGAATTACAATTTCAAAATTCGATAATAATAAAAAAAAGTTTAAAATTTAATTTTTTCATCCAAATTCTTTATAAATTTTACATAAATTTCATGTTGTACCTGAAATTTTTGAGGGTTTATTAGAAGAAAAATTACATTCCCTGTAAATATTCAATTTATAACGTGGAAAATATTAGTACTACAGATAGTGTAAATTATGAGAAAAGTACATCAGAATAATATAAGTAATTAAATTTTGAGAAACACTATGTATAGATTTCCCCCCTATAGCGAGTCACATTTACTTACAATTTTAAGACTCAATTTTCTAGCATTTTATTTATGAAATTCTCGAGAATAATAAATCTGTGAGATCAGAGATGAAAATAAAAAAAAGCAAGTGCAAAAATTGAAACATTAAAAAAGTTCATTACATTAGTAATAAAAAACTTTCCATTCATTTTTATGTTAATATTTCAACACAATATAGAGTTTTGGTTTACCTCTTTATTGAATGACATGTATTTACCTATGTTTACATTACATTTTTCTTAAACATCTGATGTTGATTGTGACGCCCCCGTGATTACTTCTTTCTGCTGTAGTTATTAAATATTTAAATATTCACTAATTAATAGTCTAATGTATAAAAATTCACAGTTATAATAAAAAAAAATTTTAGATTTATTGATTACAAAAACGAACTCCCTAACCTACAGTGGAAAGAATCCTATATGTGCCTAATTTTGAAGATTAGTATCATAAGGATTACTTTAAAAAACAAATGGCATTCAAATTCTAAGGGTATTTATAAACTAAGATCCGATTCACTGACACGAGTTTTCACGCACTTTCCCTAAATTTATAGTTTCCACTGCCTTTCTTTACTACAGACAAAACTATCAGCTCTCGTATCAAACGTTAAATTGCTTAAATATGAATATTCGCAGTTCTATTCATGGCACTGCAGTAATGCAAATTTAATCTACATAAGTCATTTTTCCTTTAGTGGAAGAAGCTTCAATTTACACATCAGAAAAAAATTTCCAAAGAGATAGTTAAGGGGGAATGTAATAGAACCCACGCTATTCATTATGTTATCACTTTCAAAAAGGATTATGGACTAAAAAGAGAAAATGTCATTTAGTTAAGACTGTTTGAATGTATTTCTTACAGAAGATGTAAAAGAAGATATATAAATTAGTTGTAAGCAATCATTGAATGTGGTAGTAATGTACGTATTCAGAACTGTAAAAAACGGCAGAAGCTAAAAGATTATATGTGTGAATATTTTAAAGAAATTTCAGTTTCCACTGTTTCTGAAGTCTTTTTTCACAAACACAAATAATACTTAAGTTGATACAAGAATAATTGCTGACATGAATTTAGATCTTTTTAGAAATATTTCACTAATTATTTAGCACTGATACTAAGCGTGAAGATAAACGAATGTAAAACGAGTTCGACTCTCTAAAAATTTATATATTCTCTTAAACAAAAGGCACATTGTTATATATTCCAAAAAGCCCTTTGATTCATTTTCTACTAACAGTGAACAGATACACAAAATATGAATAATACTTAGAAAGGTGGTATATTTTTTAATCAGTCAAATAAATTTGTATTGTCTAACAAATGCAGATGACATTTTTTGTAACGACTAATTCTTGTTAAAAATTACTTAGGTTTTGAAGATCTGAATTTTTTATCTTATTCTGTACAGTAAACTCGTCATTTATCCAGGTACATTTATATCAGTATGAATTCAGAAGTTCAAAACACTCATAAATATTTGAACACCATTGGGTTAAAAATCAAGTAGTATTAACAAAAAATTATTTTTAATAATGTTAAAATTTTTATTTTATTTTTTAGCCTGGTCAAGTAACTCACAACTTACCTTGTATATACTTATACGAAATGCATACTTTCTGTACTTATCAGTTTGTAATTAAGTATCGGAATAAGTTGATGGATTAATCGGACCACATAAGACAATTAGGTAAAACACTGTTGGAGATTTACTTCGGCTTGTATCTTGCCCATGAATAAATTACATTAAGGAAAAATAAAAATTAAAAATGTTTTCCACTTTAAAAATAAGAACAATTTAACTCTGCATAAAATGAATTTGAAGAAAAAAATAGAGGTATTTAAAATTTATCAGAATCAGTTACTTTCGGATGTGTTAGAGTTTGCTGTTTGCTGTGTGAAGGCTCTATTTCTATTGGTGTAGCTGTTTATTGGGAAGTTCTTAAGGAATTGTGTCAAAACTTTAATATTTTAGAAATAGAAATTTAAAGTTTGAAGACTTTTAGATAAGAAAGGGATACAATATTATTTTTTAAAGAAGCAGTCTGGGTCCAAAATTATAAAAATCCCCATTTTCAAGAATTGGAAGATGAGCACAGGCACTGGTAAACTGTGTTAATTTTTCCAAATTATCGTCTGTTTCGGATATTTTAAAAGTTACTTCTAAGAGATTAAAAAAAAGGTTGAAGAAGTTAGGAAGTCCCTATATTGCGGCGAATATGTCATGTTGCTTATTTCTTTGAATAAATTGTTTAAAAATGTTAGGTTGAGGTTTATCGGACTCAGAGTGCTTGTTATTATCTAATTGAGATCTTCTGCTAGGAGTTTCTTACTGTTGGGGGTCTTTGGTTACATTTACGAGAAAAATTCTTATGTTACTGGTTTATATGAATTTTGGTTGTTTCTCTTTATGGTTTCACCTCTTTTCGGTGTGGGCATAGGGAATCTTGGACAGCCGTCCAAAGAAGCAATACCAGAATCTCCATAATTGAAGCATGTGTATGTGGATTAATTATACTATATTGCAATAAATAATATTAATGCCTAAAATAAATATTTGGATTAAAATGTGCTATAGTTTCTTTTAAATTGCATAATTTTAATCACTCGAGTTAACACTACGCTTATCTGACTTTTGTTGCTGAAAGGAAATATCATATTAGGTTTAAAGAGTTGTTTTATCTCAATTAGTATTTTTCTCCTTCGTCAAAACAGATATCGAAAAAGTTTTTTATTTGTAAAGTGGAATATTTCCTGAAAAAATTCAAAGTACATTTAACATTAATTATAGATCAGTACATTATAGGCAAATCAATTCCATATTCCAAGCTTTAACTGTAATCTTATTGAATATGATATACGATGAAAACCGTATTTAAAGAACGAATAACTGATTTTTCTAGATAAAACACAAATATTTCAAAAATTAAACAGGTAATAAAATGCTAACTTGTCTTCAAAGTTGGCCACGTCGTATTCGATCTTCGGATGCGGATTCATGGACTTTGCTCGTTCAATCATGCTGGATACAGCATCGAGAGCAATTATCTTTTTCAAATTCGGAAAAATGGGAAGAATGAATTTTGAAGTAAGTCTTCCAGGTCCACACCCCACATCCATCACCACTTCCTCTTGAACACCACTGTCCCAACCCAGTTCTGGGAGGGTGAGGTTCAAAAAACGAGCAATGCTGTCCCATGGTCTGTCCATCTGACTGTATATATCTGCGTCGTAGTGCAAAGGCATTTTGACTGTATAAGTCAGCTGGAAATATTTTAAATAAATTACAACCAGTAATATTTATTACAAAGAATATAAAAAATCTTTCTTGTATTACGTAGTATTGTTTTACAAATCTTTGGCTATGAAGATATTAAAATTAATTAAACTGTAAAGAAACTTAATGTAATATATTTATTTATACAGTTTAACTAGGAAGATGAGCGTGAGGAGTTTCGATACCCCATGCTCAGGAAAGTTCATTTACTTCCTCTGCCTATAATCATAAATTGCTCGACTCGTCAGTAACTGTCTCCAAAATTAAATTCTACATATACCGTCTTGAAATCAGCGCATTCCAAGTATTTTTCAATTTTGTAGAGTAATATTTCTCAGTGTTAAATCATTGAGTTTTTTAATTGTTTTATCCACATTTTTCCTCTCCTTTCGTATGATAAAGAAATTAGAAGTTTTCAAAAACTATTGGATAATGTTCCACTGGAATTAAAAAAACCTTTGAGGAAGAAATAAGTGATCGTGATAGTGAAATTTTTAGAGCCCCTCACTCTGAATCAGAGGATGAGTTCGATTTTTTGGGGAAAAGACAAAGTAAACAAGTGGCATTAATAACCGTTTCAATTCAGAGGTGCAAAGCATCTCACAATATTATAAAAAAATGCCTGACAATACAGACAATGCCCTAACATTTTACGGAAATTGTATACAATCAAATGGCTCTGATTCATGCACACTGAGTTTTCAAAACAGTTATACTCTGTATAGTAAACGCAGATTATAATCACATTAAATATCAAACAAAGTAAATTGTCCATATAGAATTCATATTATAGACTTCGGGAAAGAATGTAAGCACTTTCAATATATTTGTTACTAGTTATTAGTTTATCTCTAAATTATCACTTAACTTATCAATTTATATAATAAAAATAGTAATTATCATTAATTGCATAGTTTTTTAATAGTAATAATATGTTTCGTAATCAAGTCATTTAATATTCTTGTAGTGTCAGGACACCCCGCGGGCGTTGTTGTGTTACAATTCATAGCGTGCATTTCCTTTGATCAAAAAAAGAGAGGTTTTATACTACCACCTCCCACTATGTCAAGTGAAAGTGTCAAAGAAACTTCGTGTGCGGTGAATATTTTAGATGATTATGTTTGTTAAAATAAATGATAAAGCATTTATAATGTCGTTTGTTCATCGCAAATTGGCAATGTTTTCAAAGTCTTTCTAGACAGTGAATTTTTTTATACTTTCCAAGCTGAAAATGAAATATCAGATCATAATTTAGATTTATAGCGATCGTTATAATATCCATTTCTTTTAGCTTACGACAAAGTAATTAATCTATCAATCACAGATTTCGTCGGATAAATGGGTAAGTCTATTATTGATACGTTGTAAAAGTTCCCAACAAATTCTATCGAAATTCTTAATAAACGTGTATTCTCAAAAGGCTAATTCCGCAAATTCTTGCTGCTTATAATTAGGCTTTAGACACTAGAATGGATTTTATAGCTTTACTCTTGTACATATTCACTACAATAATAAGTTCTTATGGGAATATATAGGGCATTACACTCGATTTAGGTTCAATATTAATACCGTTAACTATTCTGACTGCATGGATCTTTCATTTTACATCTTTGAGTACCTATGCACCTGTGATGTATCTTTGTTTAAGAATATCATTATGCAAATAAAATAATGATCAATAATATATTTTATTACCATTATAAAGCAGATACAATTTCGGTTATTATAACTCGGTTATTCTGGGACGTTAATGTGAAGATAAAATTTAAGTTAAAATGAGTGTTTATAATAATCAGAAAAATTCTAAATCTGTATAAAGAATACAAATAGTTTTTCAGTTACCCTTTTTGTTTCTAGCGTGGATAACAGAATAATTTGAAAAAATGTATTTTATTAATATTTTCCAACACGTTGTGGTTTTACGGAAAAAGCGTCAACAACAATGCGTGGGTGTAATATAAAGGATACAGGATGTTAGGCATTAAAGATTGACATTATAAAATAGTGTGATTATAATAATTACATTTAGTTTGCTTAAGGTATATTTACATTGCTAAGATATATTTAATTTAATATTGTATTGTCTACTTTCCTTTTAATGCCCTAACAGAATATATTATTGATTTTTTTATTGATTCATGGTTTGCTCTTATTTTAATATTTAGTTTAACAATTGAATTTATGGCAGAATCGTCTGTTTATATTCTTTTTGTTATTAACATTGACAATGGTTTTGTATTTGGTATGTTTTGTTTGTGAAAATAAAACTACATTAGGAATTTGAAGAACTTATTTTCTTGATAGTTATTGCTTCTGTGGGTCCTAAGACTCAGAAGTACGCTTAATTTAAACTACTTTAATTCATTTTGAATAATTCTATTTTTACGAGAACTTAACAGAAAAAAAGAAACCGTTAGCATATGTTAAAATGAAATTAGAAAGTCAGTTTACAATTTTAAATATTTTTATTAATCTATTTGTTAAATAAAAAGTCATATTAATGTTAATGAACTAAACCGTATTTCAATGAAAATAATTTTCAGATTTTTTAACTTTTTATTACACGGCAATTGGAGTTATATTTGTTTTAAGGTATATTTAATTGAAAAATTTGCCGTTTGCCTACATTTTCATATCTGGACCTAATATTGTCGAACACATAAATAATTTATTTTCAGCTTAAATATATATTTTATTGTCTGATTTAATATTATTATTGGAAAACTAATTTTATCTTTTTTAATATCAGAATTGTTTGCTTAGAATTTGTTGATAAAGTGTAGAATTGCTTTGACACTGAAGAACGTTTATGTTTTTGAATGTGTTTATTTTTTGTATTTTCAAAAAACGGAAGGCAAAAAAAGTATATTTCGATGTGCAGTCAGGTTTTATTTTTTCTGAAGATTATATTTTTACTTGCTTTTTCCATAAAAAGTATCTCTTGTAGTTAAATTTTTCATACAAATATATCTAATAATTTTACTAATTTTTAATTAAAAAGTACTTTTGCTTGTGTCTGTTTATAAATTTTCTCTATGGAAATTCATGGAATATGTTAATTTTCTTTGAATGCTGTTGGAAATTATTTATTTGAATGCCAAAATGAACCAAACAATGTTTCTCATCAATAGTTTGAGAGCTCATGGGATCATGGGAAATATGTTCAGATATTCTGATTTAGTTTGTCCGCACGAAGTGGGATGTTTTGGGATTTAGAATATTTTCTTCTCCTGACCACTAATAAGAGAGATAATGATTGCATATGTTGTTTGGAGTCCCCTTTTAGATATAAATGAAAATTGTAAATCGCTTTATGTTGCGTAGAATTTATACGTAGAAATTAAAACAAATACAATTTATAGAAACCACTCTCCCATTGTTAATGGTGGCAGCGGTAACCTAGTGGTCATTGTTTCGGACTCGTGGCGGGCGGGTTTTCGTTGAGTAGGGGATTCAAGCCTTAATGCCACTAAAGACCCGCTGTATAGCCCGGGCTGATGCTCGTTAAACTGTCGGGGCCCAAAGTTCTCCGTTGGCTTGGTATGGAAGCCAGGAGAGGGGGGTGCCAGCTCAGGTGTCATCCTCATCATTAGACCGAGGTTCAAAATTACGAGGTCCGACGCCAATAGCCCTTGTGTTGCTTCTAGTTAATTAAACCAAATAATTAACTAGAAAATCTAGCTAATTAAATGTTAATTAAACCAAACTAAAAAACCATCTGTTAATAACATATTGAGTACTAATCAACTCGATACCTATGGGTTAATATTCCAGGGAAATGCTTAATAGTTGGTACTATTCATCATGTAAATATCTTAAAATCATTTTGTAAGCTTAAAATCTCATGTTGTATCTTTTTTACAAATATTTTTAAACCTCTGTTATTTTTCATTAGTAAATCTCTTGCCATCCTGTGTATTTGTTGGGTTGTTTAAAAAGAATTTGACTTAATAAATATAACTTAACGTGCAATATATTTTTAAAAAATTATTTCTTATTATTCCTAAAAAATCATCATAATTATAATTGACTCAGTGTAATTTCATAATGTAGAAAATTACAGACGTTATAAATTTGATTTCAGTTTCATGATTTAATTCATTCTGTTTTTTTTAAATATCTAGTTTTACATAAGGAATTTTAGTTTTATATTTGTGAAGTAAGTTATTTTATATATCAGCAATTTGAATGGTGTTAAATCACGGCTTATCTACGAAAAATAAAACTATGGGAAATAAAATGACCGACAAACAATTTTGAAATTAAATTCATAAACATTTGCATTATGTAAAATTAATTACATCTGAAATAAATTCTTAACAAAAAAAGCTAGAAACATTTCAGTAAAATACTCTACATAGATAAGACATTAGTAAACAGTATTGAACCAGTGAATGCATTACAGGTACTTAACTGTTATTAATAGTACCAAAAAAGTACAGAAGTTACGAAAGCTTTCATATTTTAAATGGATGAATCTGAAATTAATTTTTAGTTCTGCAAATGAGTAGAAACATTTAAAATAAAGTAACACACAGTTATTACGGCATTTTAAACTTAGCCTCTCCAAAATTTAAGCACTAGCAACCCTCTTCCTAAATAATGACAAAAAACATTATAAAATGCCTTTCAAAATTTTAATCACGTTTTTCTTAACGGACTTCGTAATAAGTCCGAAATTAATAAAATGAAAACATAAGAAAATTATAGATGGCGCTGTTGTAATGTTTAAATATTTTGTTTAAAAAATTTACTTTCTAAAAAAGTAGTAATTTCTAAAGAGTTATTTGCCTACTATCAAGTTATTGTTTAAGCAACTGTGTTATGAACGAAATCTTGGAGAGATAAAGAAATTTTATCTCTTGTTTTTGTTAGAATATGATGAGTTCAGCATTAAGATAAAATTAATTAACAAGCAGATGAAATTACCAACTAATTAATTTTTAGTTTTGTACATTTAGGTTCCCTTTTCCTCATTCCATCTGTATCTTACTTCGTTTTTAATAGTATATCCTAAGACCCCAAACACTTGATGGAGTTCTTATCCCTAATACATGTCCACTGTAATTTCTGTTTGAAATTTAATTGCCAAAATTTGATTCAACATGAGGCAATATTGAGAACATTTACAATTTTATTGGAATGACATTTATGTATTTTCCAATTGAATAAGATATTTTCACTCTTAAATTATGTGCTTTTCAGTATCAATACTATTATATCCATCATTCTATTTCAAAGTTTGGGACAATATTAATAATTACGCTTCCATGGAATAATTTCAGGAAAATTCATCATCGTTTTTTTAAATTTCTGTTTTTAAATTACATTTATAATTATTACCAATCTAAAATTACAGAAATATATTTTGAACTTAAATGATTTGTTATTATGTTTAATTACACTTTGAATCAAAGTAATTTAATAAAAAAATAACTAGCAATTAGAAATAGAACTCTGACATTTCGCATTAGGTTTTCTTAACATTAATAATGCTCATTAATAAATATTTTTATTTGCAGCAAATTTTCATGATTATTTGTTATGTGGTGTTCATTTATAGTGAAAGTAAGCATTTTACTGCTTTTCTAACTACACTTGCGTATATATGTTGATCTTCAAACATTCATTTCACGCTCAAATTGAACGGAACAGAGAGAAAGAGAGAGTAGTAATTATTCATTACATTTAATAAGTTTAATAATGAGTCATTACGTTTAGTAAATATTTAAATTCTTTCTTTTAGTCATTCTCTTTAATAAAGGAGGGGGGAGAAAATGAAAGCGGAAATGACGATTATGAAAAAATTAATGATAAGGAATATAAGCTATTAATCTAAGTATTTTGAACGATAAATAAAGTGATTTAAAACACATAAATATAACTTACTAATAGTAACACTTTCTTCGGTCTTTTTATTGATGCAATTTATTACATCTTGCTGCTTACAAACTTTTTTTTAAATATGGAGAACAAGAGTAACTGTGACATTTTTGACGCAGACGACAGGTGTTGAAAGACCATCAGTCAGCTATGTAGACGTGTAGAATTTTATTCCGGCAGACGATATGTTATACAACAATTGCAATGTATGCAATATAGCTGATACAGAATAATTTTTGAAAGAAATTCCTATTAAATTGACCTGAGAGTATTATCATCCTATGATTATCTTTGTTTTCAAAGTGGGACCAAATTAAGAAAAATGCATTCAATGTCTATAATTTCAACATAGGAAATCTCGTGGTACTGTATTTAGACAGCAGAATTTTGTAGAGAACTAAATTCTATTTGGGATTAAAATCACTTTAATAATCGGTATTCTAACCAATGATACAAAAAGAATGTAATGATTAATCTGGAGTCATATAAAAAATTATTCTTGAAGAAATGCATGTTAAAAAAAAAAAAAAAAATGTGGCCTCAGTAAATTAGTGGGCATGGTCGTGAACTCGCGATCGGCGTAGTTGTTGCAGATCGTGAGTTCAATTCTGGATACTATTTAAGGTGCGCTATGTATGTTGGCTATGTATGTATATGCGCTATGTAAGGTGCACTATGTATGTATATGGCTAAGGGCCGATGAATATTAAATCAGTCAAGGCTTCAAATTTTCCCTTGGATGCAGTCTGGATTTTTGGAAAGGGAGGTGCAAGCTCAGGTGTCGTCTTTGTCACAGGACCGAGGTTTTTAAAGATTTAAATGATAAGGAATTTATCTTTCATCATTATAGAGCTTCTTTTTATTCAACACGAGGGACAGCTGAATTTTGTAAATAAAAACGTGTCAGAATGATATAACACCCACTCCATTCTTTTGATATTTCTCTATAGGCATTTTTTGGCTATTTTTCTACTTAAAACATTCTTAGATATGTTCTTTTTTATTCTTAAGATGAGATTTACGAGGCTGTAAACGCATTTTTAATGAATTCCAAAAACCTGATCGTTTGAAGCATTTAACCTTAAGAATGTTCTAATACAAAGAAATTCTCCCTCTCAGAATTTAAGAAATTTCTTTATTATAGGGCTCAACTGACAGTTCGAGCATCAAATCTTATTCTAAATTTATACATAATCATATCATTTGCATTACCATGAAACTTTTCAAAATATTCTGCAGTCTACAGCTATACATTGCTAGAGGAAGCTACTTCAAATATTCCACAACTTTGGAAAGCTAAATTTTGACTATCTCACACACAGCACTTCAGATTGATCCTTGTACTTAGGACTCTTATTTCATTATATTTTGTTCCATAAATTTTATTTACTAATTGCAATAGTTTTTAGATATTGTAAACTCAATATAAGTTTTTTTTATGTTTATCAAAGGAAGCTACTAATTTCAAAAAGTCTTACATCATACATGTCGTGATAAATCAATAGGTTAATTAACAAAAGTAATGTTTGAAAATTTTAATTAGTTTTAATCTGAATTGTCATATTTCAGTTCAAAGATCTGGAATGGGAGCACTTAAGTACACTTAAGATTTTGATTAATTGTTATAGTAATTTATTCAATGACTTTGTAATTAAAACTTTATAGAATATTACTTTTTAAAAATAAAGAAATTTATTTTACTCCATTATTTTATTATACTAATTTCAGTCTTAAAATAAGACAGGAAAAGGGCATAAATAAAATAAAAGTATAAAAATAATTAAATAAAAGCAACGAAAGAAAACATTGAATTAAAAACAAAATAACAAAAGTATCCAAAGAATTAATTCGAAACAAAACAGTAGATGTTGTTATATGGAAATGTTTAACCTGTATTCAGCTTTAAATGAAAAAAAAAATTTATTTTAACATTTCCTTTATTTAAAATGCCAATGGTTTTGTCTTTAATTTATTTCAAAATATTCATCTAGAGAATAGTTAAATGTCTTGTCTATGAAGGAGTAATTAATGGCTAATCTAATTTTGAGTATATCCATGCATTAATTCAGTACAAGTAATTAATCTATGTCTTAATTTTTTCTAAATTTAGAATTAACCTTGTGTAGAGGGACAATGTTTTGACAAATTACGAATAAATTTCAAACTGTCATCTGAAAAATATTTCAATATGACAGGGCTATAACATTCTATTGAACACCAAGCAAAAAAAAAAAAAAATCGAAACGGCTTGATCAAAATTTTACCCACGCTTATGTTTTTAAAAATTAATTTATCACAATTTTCTGATTTCAAATTTAAGTGTTAAAAAGTAGGATAAGCTTGTTAGTTTCATATTAAATGATAATTAAAGATTGGAAAACATAAGTACGTATAGAAAATAGGTACGTATGGAAAAAGGTATTTTGTACGAAATGGAAAATTTCCGAATGTCACAGTATGTTAAAAGCACATCGAATGGTTCATGAAAATAATTCTCTTACGATTTTTCGATTTGTCTTGTTTTAAAAAAAATAATATCTCCCTTAAAAATATAATACCCATAAATGATGTAATTTTATCATTGTAATTTAGAGACAGTAACACATTTTTCTCTCTCTTCTAAGTTCATTAGAAACATTCAGTTAGTTGCTAAAAAAAAGATTATGCTTTCTCGATTTGCTGTAATAAGTAAATTTTAAGCTAGATTAGGATGATGGAAAAACAGACGTATAGGATGAACATAATCATAAATTAACTTTTAAACACAATTAAGTGCACTGTTAAAATAAATATATTTCTGAAATATAAAATCACTTTGAAGTCGAGTTCACTTTATTAACATAAACAATTTTTAGAACAAAAATATCGATCTTTTATATGATATATATATATATATATATAAGCTATTTTATAAATTTTCCTGTGAAATAATGCTTTAGTTTTACACATCTCAACAAGCATTTTCAACATATTTGAGTTTATTTGTTATTGCAGTTAGAAGAGGAGTTTATCCAAAAATTAAATTCGGATAAGACATGAATTTTCAAGAAAATTGATAAAATTAATGAATGAAACAGTGAACAATGTTCTGTTTGGCTAACTAGGTTTTATTGGCGCAAAAAAATAATTTCTGAACTTTTAGTATGCTAATAACAGGGAACAAGATTAAATTAAGGCTTATTTTAATAGCGTTATATTTAGGTGTGAAATACTTAATTATTTTTAATTTGAGTAGCTTTAAACAAATATTAATTGTCTGTATTTAATATTCGTCGAATGCAATTATTATTAAATAATTCCAAAGTAATGTAATAATTTTAGATTATTAATTAAACTATGTGTATATATAGACTGGGGTTAGTAAGAAATGGAAAATATAAGTGTAATATTTCTTAAATTCATATAAAGTGTATAATATTCTTATTCTTTTACAGACAATAAGTACAAAAAAAGTTAAATGCTTTGGTTTTTTCATATCTTTTTCTAGTGTAGCTTGCCTTTTACTGAAAATTTCCATAACGATTTTAATAAGTTTAATTAAGTAAAACACGCAGTTGTTTTTAATATTGTGAAGGCTAGTAATCTGATCTTATGACATACTCAGTAAAATATTATTTTAATCAAATGGAAACTAGAATGTGTTCTGATACACCGAAAATTATCAGAAAAAATTCAAGTGTTACATTTGCATAGCTCAAAAATAGTCATTATCTATCACATAACAATTTGTAGTTTCTAAGGTAAAATTCAATTTGTAAAGATTTGATTCGTAAAAAAAGTAGATCTGGTAATTCGTATCTCTTTATTAAATATTAAATATATCTCTAGTGAATATTCATATCTGACACCTCACAAATAGTAATTTCGAATTGTTTTTAATATCCCTTTTAAGTCATTATTCATTAATGAAAATGTTTTCTTTTTTTGTAGATAATGATGGTTTGGAATTTATTATTGCAAACTTATAATAGCTTTAATAAATGAGCACAGCAACACGTGTTATTCTAATAGCTCAAATGTTATGTAATTTGTTAAGTTCAATCTAAGATTCAAAAATTTAATTTAAGTGTAATTAATATTATTTCCTCTCACCACTTATCACTGAACACATAATTTTAGTTGCTAAGAAAGTATATGAGTATCAATATTTTCAGGAATATTAATTCAGCTATAAGAAAAGAAAATTAACACTATTTTCTATGCAGATAAATAGTCGCATTTCATTAATAGATAAACATGCTTTAATGCATTTTCTAATCTATATATCAATGTTACATTTTAATTCCAAAACCAGTGAAAACTCTAGTACCAGCAGTGTGAAGTTAATCACATACTTATATATATAATTAACAACAACATATAATAATTGTAAGCATTATTATTTGGAATATTTCCGTCTTTTTATTCTATCTATAATTCGGTAAAATTTTTAAATAAAAACGATGTACCGGTAAATTATCGTGCATTCTTTAAATCGGGAATTTAAAAGAAAAATTCATAACTGTAAGACATTCTACTTAATATTTGTATAAAGTAAAAAAGTATATAAAAAATAAATTGTATTTTGAACAAAAAATAATACAAATAAATTTCAACAATTTCATAACAAGTTACAAATAATACTTATACATGAAAAAAATTTTACAACAATTATAAAGTATGCAGTTAAATATGTAATCTATCAACCAACATATTAAAAAATGAGCTCGTAAGAAATATGTACAAAATAAACCCATAGTAGATCAAACATTTTTTCCAATTCCCAAATTGTTTGTTTAGTAATTATATTAAAGTATCTCTAAAGTATTTAAGTATATATTTCCAACTTGTTTTTCGGTCGCATACTTTCCAGTTCTTTCTTGACGATTTTATTAACATTAGAGTTTGAGCCAAAAAAAGATTATCATGTTGAAAAACTGTTTTTGTTTTGATAATTAAATTTAGTTTCTCAGGCTTAGACAGCGTAATTGCCGACGAAGAAAGAAAAGCATATAATAGTTATAAATACGATTTATCAAATTAGCAGTAAAAATAATGCAGAGTTACCGGTAGCAATTGTTAGCTAAAATTTGCAATTTACGGGAATTGCAATTCTTAGTGAGTATTTGTTCTTATCGTAATTTTCAATGGTAGCACAATTATTTTCCCACACAAGGAATAAAAATTTCATGTAAGAATGTCTCGTTTACCTTTATATACTGTCCAATTCAGTATAATTATACATCAATAAAAAGCTCAGAGCTTTACTTAAATATGGAAGTTAAAAGGAAAAAAAAATATTCTTAGTTCTATTCCTCAGATTTTAAATTATTATACGTAATAAAACATGAAGTTCTTTTTGTGCAATTCTTGTTATAAACGTAATAGTACTTGGTTACATTTTTCAATTTTTAGTTGAAGTTGAAAATGTCGCAATGACCTCGTCCTAAATTTTGATCATGAGATATAGCAATATTTCAGGATCATTAGTTTCTTCACCCATATCTTATTGTATAGCATTAAAATAATTTTAATACCGAACTATTCAAGTTTCTGTCATGTTCCAAACTGGAAGTCTTATACAAACTTGAAACATCATTATGATTTCAATTCGTCTCTATCTTAAATTTAAAAAATCTAACTTACCAATTTTCAATCAATTGGGAACAGAAAGCGTTGAGGAGTGAAATGTTCTTTACGGATGAAAATACTTCGCAAGATTTGCTGCAAGTACTGTTAACTGCAAATATATACATATACACTTATATCTTTATATCTGTTTTTAGAGTTAATTTGGCCATGTCATCTTAAATACGTCAGATAAGAAACAGTTGCTGATGTTCTTTCGTAATACTGGCTATATTCGTCTTTTCAAATCACATTTTTGAAAAACAATATGCAATATATAAATATAATAGATCTTGTACTTCTTTCCTCCTTTCTTCTGAGTAACGATATTTAATTAGAACGATATTATTCTTATATCTTCTTAAAAACTATCATATTTTAATCTAATTTTTCAATTCAAAGAGAGATAGAATCATCTTAGTTAAAAAATTAGATAATAATGAGATATTTCATTCCTTTTAACACGAGAAATGGGGAAAAAATATGTGATTAAATGACTAATCGTATATTTTACAAAACTTTTAATTATACATAAATAACCTTGGGCTTAGAGTAGATTTCTTACTTTGCATAATTTTTAATATTTTTTTGTTTTTATTTTCCCATTTTATAAAATGGAGACTAAAAAGAAAATTACTCGGTAAACAGAATAAAAAGAAAACATCTTAAAAAAAAAGATTCCCTTAAATTGAAAAAGGATTGCTTAGTCTCAAATTTAGCTGTTCATAATATATGCAGGATAGTTATAATTAAATTTCGTCTTTTCAGAAGTCTCTAGAGCTGGATCTTTGGTTCCCAATGAAATATAATTTTACTAGCATTTACTATGAGCGATGCACTTTAGGAAAATCTAGCAGAAAACGAATTACTTACAATTTCCATCAAATGATGCAG
Organism: Nephila pilipes; assembly: GCA_019974015.1. Taxonomy (NCBI): domain Eukaryota; kingdom Metazoa; phylum Arthropoda; class Arachnida; order Araneae; family Nephilidae; genus Nephila; species Nephila pilipes. The sequence continues at coordinate 107,570 of BMAW01093237.1, forward strand.
CTGTTCTCTTATCCGATTTTTTCCAGATTTTCTGTTCAATAAATCATGGATCATATTATTTATTTTTGTTAAAATTAAAATATACTAATTCAGGAATCTTTAGAGCCTGATCTATGACTGCAGGGGAAAAAAAGGTAATGTTTTGTATTAAAGCAATCTACAGCAAAAAAAAATAATAACATGTCTCTCTGTTGTAACAAATGAACAAAAATGGCATTACGTATGCCCGGGGAGACACTCCGAAATTTTCAATCATGCATTCTATTCTGAAAACTCTTTTTTTTACCGCAAAGTGTTAAGTGTTCTGTGTGATTGAGTGGATGGGAAACATAATATTGTCCTTCAGATCACAAATCGTCTCATCATCTGTCACAGAGTCTCAAAAACTCTACAGCCAAAAATCGATTGGTGTAAGATCAGGCAATCATGATCAACATGTTGTTTGAAAACAGCCACTTTTCATACTGTCTTGTGCAAAATGACGTTTTAAGAAGGCTTGAACTGTGCGAGTAGCAAAGATATGGTTGAGTAAAAATGGTATTTTGAAGGCAGCCTTGATTTTACAACTCTGGAAAAAACAAAAACTTTACAACATATTGGGATATCTGATTCCATTTGCGGAAATGTGATGGGGCCTGTGGATGCTGATTCCTCAAAAAATGTGGCCTTATCATATAAGTAACAGTATAACTACACCACAATGTTCATTTAGCTGTGTGTAATGGAACAGTATTAAGATTCTCTTTCGCCGAAATCCGACAGATGTTTGTGTTCACTTGTCCATTTAAACAAAATTATACCTCATCATCTCACTGAATATTCCAGGGAAAATGACCATCCACTTTCATTAGTACAATAAGTTGTAGTGCGAATGCTATCCGAGTTTCTGTATCACCCTGTAGAAGTTGTTATTATCTTTGTGAATCTTATGTGAATAATTGAGCAATATGTTATTCACCACTTTTCTTATCGTAGAAATTGGCAAGTATAGTTCATTCTACAATAATAGTCAAACATGCATTTCCATATGGAGATTGGCTTGATAAATCAACTATATCAGTAGAAACATCTTCAACACTAGAATTGTCCTCTTGTTTTCGGCCTCTCCCAAGAAAAAAAGTTTTTCTGTTGCCTCAATTATTTTATTCATTTTAAGAAGGCTACGATATCATAGATTGTCCAGGTCTGACATTTTTCAGTCTAGGACATTTTCGAAGAGCTACAGCTGCGTTGCTGTTATTTAGATAAAATAATTTTTCGAGAAGAGACTTTTCTCTCAAAGTTAACATATTTCACAAAGCGAAGAGTCTTAATGCTTTTCAGATACGATAAACCGGATCATTATCAATAGAATCACGGACTGTTTCCTTGTTTATAATCTTAAATTAAACTAGTCGAAGTTGTGACATCAGTGCCGCTATATAGTTAGTTAAAGATTTGAATACGGGAAGTATCCTCGTTGCTGTATTTAGTGCAAGTAAAACAACTGCAATGAACTGTTCAATTTTGCTTCACTAATAGAAATAATCATCAAAAATCAATGTTTGATTTTGGCACAGCATCACTTATTGATTAAAACAGTAACTATTATTTTTTTTTCATAGAGAGCATCATTCGTATTATATAGTAGTGAAATTATATTTCGTTTGGAGCCATAGAATGGGCTCTAGAATCCACTAAATAGGCACATAATTATAACAACCCGTTTTCGTTTAAAGATAGTTGTGCAATACTTATAACTGAATTTGATAATGTGAAACTAAATATATTTCTCCCACTGCTCATTTAAACAGAGTGAGATACATATTAAACTAAATCTTAATAAATAGTTATATATAAATGATGTATATTTCATAATAATATTTTAATTTCTAGAAAATACAAGACATTGAAATTATATGATATTATTAAAATAAAATGATAGGACTGCATAAAATAAGCTATAAAAATATTACTTGTAAAGCAGAGAATTCTCAATTTCCCTCTTAATTTCAACAAATCTTAAATTTTTCTTTAATGAAGCTACTTCCAAGGTAGTTTTGTTGAATAGTATTTTTTGTTTCGAAGTTTTGAGTTTTACAATCCTATTTTCCCACTCCAGAGGGCTGACATCATTAGTTTTGTTGGACCATATAATTAAAAATTCATGTAAAATTAATTTGAGATCAGGGTAAAATATTTCACTCCATGTTTAATTAATTTAAATATTTTATAAATGTCTCGATGTGGGTCTTTCTACAAATATTTTATCATCCATGATTTTCAATAAGTGGTTTATATTCTCTTATATAAATTTTCATTTTCCAGGGGGTAGTATGTTATTGATTCTGAGTACACGGACAATAGAGGATGAAAGATGGATAGGAAATTCTATACAGATTTAGACCTTTAGGAGTCTCATATTCAGAAGACACACTAGATGAAATAAAAGAGAACTAATTATTCAAACTGTTGAACAAAACCAACTAATAATCTTTTTTTTTTCTTCTATGTTGATTTGTTCTTTTCTAGTACATGAGAGGAGGGGAACTGGTGATTGGAGATAAATCATTTTGAGTGCATATCATGTCGTGATTGCACGAGACCTTGTGAAAGATCTGAATTCAAAACGTTTATCAACTTTCATCTGTACTTTTGTTGAGAGACAAGAAAGTTTTGAATGCCAGTTGAAATGCAATTAAAAATAAAACTAATTGAGTATAATTTTGCTATATTCATACAATAAATCTATTACTTCAACTTGAAAGGTCTCTCCCGATTGATTTCATTCAGGTGCGATAATTTGCTTAGATAAATGGCATACATCAAACTAGTGCAAGAAACATGAGCTTCCAACATTTAACTGAGTATTCTGAAGCAAGTTACATCAATTAGCTAAAGATATAATAAATTAAACAAGATACAGAATTCAAAACACTAAATTTTCTAATTTCTTTTCAATCATCCTGAAACTTTGTACAGAAAACTTGTAGTGAATGTTTATACTAAACATAAAATTTATTTGAAAACATATTAAAATAACTTTGTCAGTCAGAGAAATATTTCAAATTTTTTCATGATATTTTAATTACTTAAAAATGATTATCAGGAAAAGAGAGTACAGTCTTCCTATGAAATTCTATGTAACATTTATCTGCGAATCTAACTCGAATCCTAGGTTTTAAATATTCCCTTATAACTTTCATAAGTTGTCATAAACGATGTAATTAAATTCTCGATTAGGAATAAAACTTGTGATTTGGGAAAGAATCTCTTAAAATTTCCTTAACTGTCCAAGTGATAGAGTCATGACAACAAATAATTCAAATACAGCAAATGTTATTTTTTTTTACCAAACAGCTTGCAATCGTTCTGTTTAAGAAGTCAAATTTAAAGATTAACTGATGGGACACGTATCATAACATATACATATCAATACTAATCACAAATGATCTGAAATGAAGGATACATGCTTCATATAATGTTCTGTGCAGTGTATCATCATGTTTGAACTTGACTTCCAGAGCTGATATACGTACTGGTTAGTCTTCCACAAACTTCTTAACAACTCTGATGAAATACTCTATTGGAAATGAATCTCGTAATTTTCGAAATTCTTTAAGAAAGCATCTTAAATGCTCCAGAGGCCATTATATCAAATGTAGTCTTGCTGAGCAATTTCAAAAATTTTCATGAGAACCTAGATTCTAAGACGAACTGTAGTTAAATTTGTATCTGAATAATAGGCATTGAAAGGGTTAGAAATTTAAAGAGTACGTAATTTGCGTACAGAATTAGTCCTTTGTCGTTTGTTTCTGATATACTCTATAAGGACGATTTGGAAAGTTGAAATAATAATAAAGTAATAATTATAATAAATTTTAGTTTCTGTGTGGTTTTTAAGTGCGACACCAATACGTAATTTTAACGAGTAGACGACACATGAGAGCTTTCAAATCCTGAAAACATCAAAGAGAGAGTAGTATCCTTTTATTTATTTATTTTTAAAAATAGGTGAATTTAATTTTTAAAAAATTCTATGTCATTTAAGACTATAAAATCAACAATTTTAAGTGTTAAAAATGTATTCAATTCAATCAGGATTACGTGTATCTGAAGTTCAAAACAGTCCACTTTTTTAAAAGGAAAAAAGTAATCTAACTAGATTGTCAAGTAACACATTTAACTGGAACAGTTGATAACTTTCTATTAAAGTTACATTTGAGAGGTGAAACCATTTAAGTTAATTCGAATATACAAATAAAATAATTTAACATAATACACTAATTTTAAAAAAACAAAAAAGTATTTTCTCCAATGCCTTTCAAAAATTAAACAATATATATAAGTATATTAAGACTGGTTAGAATACGAGTAATACTACAAACCAAGAAAAGTGTTTTCTAACCAATAATTTTCATTGATGATTTTAAAAGCTATATTGAATAAATAAATATAGTGTAATGATTCCTTTGTAAATTGTATTACTTGGAGTAATAATTATTTTTATTATTTTTGCCTGTAATATAATTATTTTCTTGTATAATTCTTAAGCTATATTGTAAGTTAACATTTTAAACACTGGGAACAATGTCTGATATAAATGATTAATTTTAATTTTTATAATTGACAAAAATTTCATGAGAACAATAAGCACGTTGCTTTGTTACATATTTGATAAAATGCGTATGCATGCTGTGTCGCGGGTTTTGACGAGTTTGCAATTTCACCTTTACAAACATCAAGTTCATATCTGATCACTGACATTTTTGACATCATTTTCTCAGTTTTTTTAGTCCTTAAGCTTCAAAATAAAGATAAATTCTAGACATTCATGTAAGATAAAGGTGACTTATTATATATTTCTTTGCAACAAAAATTATTGCACACTTCCATTCGAAGATTTTTCACAGACTTTTTTTCATCTTTAAACATATTTTAATGATGTTGCTCAGATATTTGAAATAGATAATAGAACTAAAATGATGGAAATTCTAAGCTTTTCCCAGATAAATGAAGCTGCATTCTAAAATGCAGGTTATATAATGTATGATATAGGAAAAGTAGGAAATTTTATTAAATATAATTATATTCTTGTACTATTCGACTGACATTTGAAACTCCTCTAAATTTTGAAGTGCAATTCCAGAGTGGCTTACAAGTATAAAAATCTGGACATTTACAGCTATGGTACAATAGATGGAAGGCTCTGAATGTGAACAGAAAAATTATTCTACAATGCGTAACAGTTCAGTGTCTACAAAGCTACTGAGCGAAATGGTAAAGAAAAATAAAAAAATATAAAACGAAGTTAATAATTACGTCGTACGTTTCTTTTAGTATTACATATGTCACTTTTGTAAATGTAATTTTAAAACAACATATATAGAAATGAAATTAGAAGTAAATGTAATTAAAAAACTAAATTTTCTTAAGAATTTAAAATATTAATTTCTACACACAAACATGAAAGCTTTTCCTAAGGTATTTGGAAGTCAAATAATGATTTGATAAAATAGATTTCTGTTAAATTTTCATCTTCACTCTCAGTTCATGGCAACACAGCAAATGTTATATTGACAGTAAATGCTTTTACTGCGAATCTGACCTGTTCTGAGTGATATCAAAGAAAAATGACATCTCGTGATGCTTATTGGTTCTCGAATAAATTGTGATGTCTAATAAAATGACAGCAGTTTACAGATACATGAAATAGCAGTTCTATATCTACTTATAAACTATTACTATGTACTCCATTTCTTCAATCTTGGAGTCATTACGGATCCATCATATAGTGAGGCTGATGCATGCTATTTTGTTGAGTTTTATTGTACTTCTCAGGAACTTACCTTCTTCAGACATGTATGAGAATCATGACCCCAATGTCTCCCCAGTGATTTTTCAATTGCCATGGGATTTAATGTTTTTAGTAAACGTGTTTGAATAACGCACTAGGTTAGCGAATCTTCTCTATTTTTGACCCTGCTTCTTGTCAATCATTTTTGACTTTTTCTCCGCTTTTTTCAAACGTCTAGATCACAGTTACAACTTGTTTGGCGCAGCATAGTCATATATGATTCTTGCGCCATTAAACTCCACCATCATTCATAACATTGTCGCGGTGTGGCTGTTAGGAGAATGAAAAGCCATCTCTTGTGTCGTTCTCCTCATGTGCTATGTTTCAAGGTTACGAGGTTTATCTCCAGTGTCTTCCCGAGGCTTTGAAAGGCAGCCTTAATAAACAACACACTAATCAATCAGTCAAAATATAAAATAGAATTTTCTTCTTGCAGAGCCTTATCTTTCCAATCAAAATTCAATACAATTTCATTATCAGAGAGTTAATTAAATATATTAGTATTGGTTTATGTATAATTTTTCGCCTTACAACTATACTTTAGAAAAACACAATATATTAATATTCACATAGATAATTCACTTCAGCTTATATAACTTTTCAAGAACAATTTCGGAAAATCAATGTGTTTACTGGAGGAAGTAAAATCTATAAATAACGGAGTAAAATAGTTCCAAATGAAACAAAACGAATAAAATATAACCTCACACTTTTTTAAGCAAACATTTAATTCAATACATTTTAGCATGGATCTTTGAAATTAAATAATAAAATTTTCCATGAAATGCCCAAAATTCATTCAATGTAGATAAATACGATTCATTGGAAGCGTGTGATTCATACATTTTTTTTCCATTAACACGCACAAACTTTATTCACAACAATTCAGAGTGATTTCATTAAGAGGTAGAAAATAGTTTAAATTTTAATGCAATATTTAGGTATTATTTACATCTCGTTTGCCCTCAGAGGTTTACCTTCTGGTGAGTGCGGATATAACTTTCTGAAACACCCTAATGATCTTTTTCCTTTCGTATGGGGTTTACTGTCTATGGTAAACACGATTGACGAGCCCCCTGGGTACCAAGTCGGTCCTTCTCTATTTTCGGCCCTCCTTTATCATCCTTTTATTATTTTTTTCTACTTTTCAAACGTCTAGATCACAGTTAAACCTTGTTTAATGTAGCACGATACTAAAGTTCACCATCTCACTCTCTCACTATTTTCGTTTATTGTAATAAATTAATTAAAATGGAAATACTTTTGATACGTATTTCAAAACAGCAGGGCTGTGATTAATTACAAGTATCAACATCTCTAATATAAAATAGTGAAAATGATTTTACTTAAATTTTGTTTCAAACGAATTTTGCAAGTCTATTTAATTAAAAAAAAAAGATTTGATAAACGAGCTGTACAGTTTAAATTTGTCACAAAAATAAATAATTCGTTTCACTGGTTTAAATGAATTAAAATGCATGAAAATATAATAAAATATACTAGAATTTGAGAAATAACTGAATTTTTTTATTAAAATGGCATCTAAATTGGCAATGTTGTGTATTGTGTCTATCCGTTGTGCTTGATGTTGTATAGTACAGTTATAATTGATCAAAACGAAAACTTCGCAGCTTCCTTATATTACTTCCTTCTGCTATCATGATTAATTAATATTCAAAATAGTCTCAAATCAGTAGGTCCAACCACATAAAAAGCCACACATTGATGAAACAAAATTATTTAATTCAGATTCATGAAAAATGAACTTTTAATCTGATCTAACTTTTAATATTACCAATAAATACTTATCTTATCGAACTAAATGGGTTCGAGTCCTTATCAAATTTGTAGACGAGGGCTCGAATCCTTGGTCCTTTGTAATTCCTCTCCGTGATTACTCCTGAAGGTCCTCAATCAGCTCAGATATGATGCAGGAGTCTCACATTGATTAACTTCAGTTCACAATCTCTATCTACACGTACTAAAACTACCAGCTCTCGTATTAAGCACTTCATTGCTTTTACATGCATCTCCTAAACGTATTCATTATACTTCAATAATTCTTATCTAATCTAAATAAGTCATGTGTCAAATTTGATAGATATTTTCAATTTAATTAATATCACACTAAAAGTCTCTAGAGTGTTTGTTGAGTGGAAAAACGCTATAGCGTCCGTGTTTTTACTTTTTACATTACGCATATATAAAAATGTCAAAACATTATTCTAATAATATGGACTATATTGCCTTTTGCATTTTAATAGAGTTACATATTTATTTCTTATATATATATATATATATATATATATATATATATATATATATATATGCATGTATGAGGAATGTGTTATTTTCCAAGCGGTAAAAGTTATAATGAGGAACCAGTTTTAATGAAGATATCACAAAAAATATTTATACCATTTATGATTGATTAGACAATTTTGTGACTCTCACAATACGAAAACAAACAAAAAAAATACGCGTATGTCAGTAAATATCACGATAAAAGAATTATAAAGCCATTATAAAGCGCTTTAAGTAAAACTGTCTTCTATTTTTGCTGATCCGCTTTTATTTATTAAGACGTGTAAGATTTCGCATTAGACTTTTATTATTTTTATCACGATCAAATGTCGAAGACAATAATGAGGCCAATCATTCATTCTCATATCATTCTCCACTCAGCACATTACATCTAGAGTCCCAATCAGAGTTAAGATAAGGGAAATTCATTAATATCTTAGATAATCTTCTAATTCCCTTATTTTATACATATATCTATTCAATATACTTCCTATGTTCTTAGAAAACGTTTTAAAGTCGATTCCCACTGTATTCTTTTGAAATCGAATACATTTTCCTTTAAATATATCAAAAAATTGTCAATTTACTCTAAAGAAATGTAAGATATTTCCTTCTAATTATTTAAAACGAAAAAGAATGGCATTTTAAAAGGGGTTACAAAGAGTCTTTATTTTCTTAACAACATTTTTAAAAAAACGTTATTCGCTTCAAATTTCCTTTTTTAAAGAAATATTCTCGGAAAATAGATAACATTTAGGTAAATGAGTTATAAGTAATGTTTTTGGAGAATAGATTGAAATATAAAGATTTATTTTAATTCATTTTTTTTATTTTATAGGAATAATTATCATTACTTTCATAAGATGCATTTTATTCAATATTTTATCGTTTGCTTTAATTTTAATATTCGAACAGAATGTTATTGACAGCTTTAATAATTTACTGTCTTCGCTAGCATTTTACTATTTGCTTTAGTATGAATATCTCAATATCAATTAGATTTTTTATCGTAGATTCGTTTGTTTTTAAATTTTTGTCGGTAAAAGTTAGCATTTTTAATACTTTAAAATGAATGTGTGTTTCTTCTTTCGACGGATTATTAAATAATTAAAAAAAGGAACTGTAGATACTTTTTGATTGCTGTCAAATTCAGTTTTCCCTTCATTTAAACCTTTTATATAATTTTTTGTAAATAATCGCCTTCACAGTTATAATTTTATTAAAATATCTGCATTTCTTTTAGAATTTTAACCAAAATTCTTCGTTGAGATATGAAGTTGGTGACGCATTTAATGGCTTTGTTTTTAGTTTTCCCTATGATAAGCTAAGCAATTTGATGATTTTTTAAAAAGTTTAACACAGTGTACAGATACATATATACAGATGTACTATGAGAGAATAATAGATAAAACGTGAATATTAAAAAAATAATGTTAATGTTTTTTTAAAAAGAAAAATAGTCTTAAGTACTGTAAATTCCATTAAAATTAAGCATTTGTAGTTGATCATACGAATATATTGTTGTTATATAAGCAAAAAAGCATATGCCTAATATTGTAAAAAATATAAATATTAATGCATACACGCTTAAATAACTAAGTATTATACAACATGAATAAATATCTTTTTGATTATTTATATGTTATTATTTAAAATATAAGTTATATCTATTGTTGATGCTTATTTGTTTCTGTTCATAGATAAAAATCGCAATAAGCGTTTTTGATTTTTTTCCACACAGCATCAATATTACACTAAAATTTAATTATAGTTTCAAATATTTCATGAAATAGCAAAATGTTTGAAAATTTTTAGTTTAGATAATTGCATCGAGTAAAAACTACAATTATTTTAAAACTCATTACTTAAGAGAACTCAGAATGTCAATTCTCACAGAGTTCCAAAAATATATCGAATTTATGTTTAATGTAATAATCATTTTTTGTTAGCGTTTTTATCTGATTAGAACAAGACCTATGCATTGTTGCAAGAATTAAGAATTACAATTCCCCTTTAAGATTTTAAAATAGGAAAAATGGATTTATTCCACATTGGAATGTATAGTATTTTATACTTATTATGACTGATGATGTAGTAATTTGGTTAATAAACGTAACTTTTGCTTTTGTGTCTTTTGGATTATGTAGCTCCAACATAATATAAATATCACAAAATTTTATGAAAAGCACTGGGAAAAAGTGATGTTATTCGGACAAACCTTAACGGGTAATAATAAATTTAACACATATGCTTCCAAAACAAACCACTTTAATTAATATTGATTATGCGAATTCCACTTATATGCTTGAAAAGATAGCAAGTAAGCAAAATATTTTTCTTAGCATTCTTAGAAACTTCAGTGAACATCAAATGCTGTATTTTTTACAAAATCTAAATGTAAAAATTTTTAGATTTATATAATTTCTGCTGATGATTATAATTTCTGGAAGTAAATATAATGTGGATACTAACAATATACTTGATTTCAAATTGAAAGGTAAGATTTTTCTGAGGATTGGAATAAATATTAAAATTTGAGATATTTTCTTATTTATCATTAACTGTTATTTCCAGAACTCATAGTGAGCCAAATACACATAGGGAAAAAGATAAACACTTAATAGCTCTTTTTTAATATTTTTCTTGGGATGTGTATCGAAAGTAAGTATTAAGTTAAGTAAAAATTTATTATGTTAATTCGATTTTTTGCTTGGAAACTACTATAAGCCAGCTACTCCCGACTTTTTCCACTCCAAATACCCGTCTGTAGTTCGGCTTTTTTCCGCGTACTCTAGACCCCGAACCCTCCAGGCACCTTTCTCCAATCTTTTTAATCCATTACAAATTCAAAAGATAGTGTATGTTGGATTACATTAAAGGGTATATTTCTTACATTATATATATATATATATATATGTGTGTGTGTGTGTGTGTGTTCGTGAAGTATGCACCCAAATTAACCCTAAGATAAAGAAAAGAAGAATTATTGGGATATTTGAGACTTTCGAATTACAAAATTTGGAAAAAATTTGTTAAAACGAAAATAAATGCAATTTAAATTCGAAACTGCGTGTAAGTTGCTTATTCATTGATCGATTTTATTTGAGTGTATGAAAAAATGCCTGTTCAACAAGTTCACTTCCATTAAACAGCAGAAAATATTATGTCCTTTTTAAAAAAAATCGTTGTATTCATCACTCAAAGATCCGAAAAATTGACTATGTTTACCATTCCACTGTTGAAGAGGTTCTACAGAGCCTTTTTTTTCATCTTTCCCGAGAATTAGCCATTTATCCACAATAAAGCCGGTTGAATATACTCTTCTATGAAAGTGTTAGATATCAATTGGTCACTCTTTTCCGGCTCTGAAAAATATTATTCAATAGAGTATTTTAATCCTTCCAATTGCTCAGTTATCTTATCACCTGCTTTTAAATTTAGTTAGGTATGTGACAAGAAAACATGAAGTGAGTTTCGAATACTTCAGACAATACATTTTTAACCTACACACTCTATCTATCTCTACCCTACAATCATTTTTTTCAATGATTCAATTTATGGTTAGTTACTTTAAAAGCGTTACAATTGTTTTCAAATGACAGACTGAGTATAAAGACTGGAATGAAAGACCTGGAAGACAGTTTATTATTCCGATTGAAAATATCACTCAGATATGCTAGGCGTTGTATCAATACGAAATCAAGAATTCTGCGTCCAAAGTCTTTAAGAGGACGCTCTTCCGAAAATGGTTTCGATCGAGATGAAACTTGTACAGCCGGTTAGAACTTGATCCCGAGTCAACTATTTGACTTTGGTGTACAAAAGCATAACGATACGGAGGAAATCGAAATATTGTTCACGTTACAATACTTCCAAAAAATGCGTTTGGTGAATTCTTTACGAATATTTATTTTGATTGTTATTGTGTTAATATGTTAGGTTTGGATTTCTGCTTTAATAAATTTAATAATAAACGCTCTTGTATATATATATATATATATATATATATATATATGTTTATCCGTGTAAATGTGTGTTTCTTTTATACTACTTAATAGTTAATTTCGAATTCAGGTAATATAATCTTACCTATCAAAAATGATGTTTTCTAATTTTATTCCTCCGTTTCTTGAACTGATTCATTTAATTTTTATCACTAAATTCTTTTAAAAAATGCATTTAATTTCTGTGTCTTTACTCAAAGTGTTAGCTTTGATTTTATGTTTCTAAAGATACAAAACGAAATGAATTAATAAATTATAAATATAAATCTTTATTGTTTAATATTTTTATGTATTTTTTATGTATTTCTTCATATATTAAAAACGCTGAGCAAGTATTTTGCTTACTATTTTGAAATTAATATAAGATCAGATATGTAATATGACGAATCTAATATGTGGCATGGTACGCACTCGATAAAAGTATTTTACAGCATAATCTAAATTACTAAAAGAAATTTTAAGTTATTCAAATAAAAAACTAAGAACATTATTAATTAAAAGATAAATGCTGCTTTTTTTCTGAAGTTTAACACTAGTATAAACTGCTCTGCTTTCCAATCGTGTATTTACCTCATCCAACAAAATATAAACAGACTGGACGATAAATACAGTGTGTTAAGAAATTACATAGACCACTAACGAATATGTGCAATTCTGAAGACGACGTATGCAAATTTTAAGTATGTATATTTAGAATTGATCAGGAAACGCTTTCTGTAAAACTTGTGACTTTAAAAATTAATCTAAATTTTATTAAAGTCTAAAAATTAATCTAAATTTTATTAACACTTTTCTAAAAAATGAATAAGGTGTTTTAATTAATTAAATTACAAGATCCCTTGAGAAAATCAGCATATTATACATAACATCAGAATCCTTAAAAAATGCATGCATTACCTGAGAAGCAAAGGAACCAGTTTTGATTGTGTTATCCACGATTTATATGAAGATGCTGCGAGTTAAAGAATTTTTTGAGGTCGAAATGAAGAAATTTTGGTTTTATAAGGCTACTGGTAAACCTCTGAAAGAAAAATACCTAGGTTAATGACGCGTTCTGATATTGCCATTTGCAGAGCCATAGTTAGAAAAGATGATTCGAACAAAATAAATGATCTGGAAGAAAAAGGATCGAGACAGCTCGGAACAACTGACAGATGTTTCAGTTGTCAACTTAAAAAGACTTTTTGACTGTTAAAATTTCGGAAGGTTTCAACAAACACAGAAGTTATTGAAACATCATCGAAAAGAAAGACTGAAAGGGGCTTAAAAATGCCATTTCATGGTACGATGAGTGAAAACAAATTATATTTTCTGATGTGAAAAAGAAATTCAACATTGACGGTCGCGATGGCTACAAGCGCTATTGATATAACTTGAAGAAGGAACCGAAAGAATGTCTTAGTATAGGAGGAGGATCAATATCACAAATAGGAGGAGGATCAACATTGGTTCGTGGAGCCTGTTTTCATGATGAATTGTGCGATTTACAACACATTCCGGGACGTATGGTTTGCACAGTATCAAATTGTGCCAAAGTATCATTTCATATCTTTTGGGATGTTATTAGATGGTCTTATCTGGATATTTTATCAGGACAATGATGCATTTTGCCATACATCTAAATCCACCCAGAAAAATTAATGTTCTAGAATTTATGCTAATAATAAATAGTTTTCCTCAGTCCATGAATTGGAATTAGCCAAAGTAAAATAATGGAACGATATTTTTTTAAATTAAACTTAGCCACATGGACATTTTATTGAAAAAAAGAGTGTTTGACATTATCAGGAAAAATAGAGGATCAATATAATATTCATTTTCCTACACTATTGTTTTACTTTAGACAACTGGCAGAACAATTTGTTAACATTGATTTTTCATTTAACTTAATCGTTTTTTACATTACTCAAAATTATTCAAACCTAATTACAACCAATTTGTTGTAATATCATATTTCCTTTGCTTAAACTATATTTTGAAACTTTGTTTATTTCATTATTTTCTAAATTAAAATGGTTTTATAATTTTAAAAGCCTGTATTTTCCCAAATTAAAGGAAAATCACAATATAATGAGGTACAATCAGCAATATTTATGTTAAAGCTGAATATATATTAAAATATATAAAAGGGGAATTTAAATTTACATCAAAATATAAATCTCAATCCTGTATATCAATGCATTCTTTCCATTCAAAAAGTTTCTATGTATACGGATTCTTTTGAATTCGTTAAACATTTAATATTCCATATGCCCCCCATGCATTAAAAGAAAACACAAATTCGGAAATTCCTCAGAGTAGTTTGTTTCATAATCTAGTAAATTAAAATTATGGAAGCAATTATGCAAAAAAGAGAAAGAAAAGAAAAGAAAACCAGAAATGACAGAAATAATGAAAGGCTAATAACTAGCCTAAATGTGAATTATCTGTGGTTCAGTTCATTAGAACGTCTGCTTTTGGACTTACAAATGAGCATTTATGCCATAGATAAACAGCTACAGCCACAATTCGAACATTAAATGGCAGCTCATCCGAGTCTAGCTTCATTAGTTTAATATACCCCGGGGGAAATTTTCTTGATAGAGTTGGCCACCAACCACTTTCGATCGCGCGGCATCTCCTTTTTAGGAAAAATACTCTTACTGCCTTCTTTCAAAATTGAAAAATAAGAAGAAAAGAAAACAATGACTTCTTTTCTTCATCAATCTTCACCGGTGAGTGGTACCATCTATGTTAGGAACTACTGTCTTAGACTCTAAGAAGTATCGCTCAATCATGATTAGTAAACTGTAATGGCTATTAACTACGACGCATGGGTTTTAATATATCAACTATATCTATTACAGACCGCACCAATGATGTCAATTAACAGCTTTTCAAAATGCAACATAGATCTTTCTTTAATCACAACAATGGATAGAAAAGCTCAGACTTTACTTTCCTGGAGTGAGATGTGTACACTAATAATAAGATTAATAAGAATTGAGACTATAAAATGATTGAAAAAAATCAAAAAGCTAAAGACAAAATTCGAAATCCAATTTCAAATTATCCAGGCTTTAGAAAAGATGAGAAAATTGATAATATTTCTTGATTGTATTGTATAGTCTGAATGTTTAAAGATTCGCTCAATCAGAAAAAAAATAATTAGACTTATTGAAAATGAAAGCGTAAGATGCCATATCGATAATTTATTTTAAGCGGTCCTTTATGATATTATCGACGTGTGATCTTGAAATCAACTACCCGTATAAAGCGAGGAATTATTGAACAGTCATAAAAAGGTATTACGTCTTAAAAACACTCATTTTTTTTCATCTCTACTTGATAAATTAATATTACTTTTAATAATTCAAACGGAACTAAATTACAATATATTAATAGAATAATTAATTTAATTAATGAGCTTCTGAAACGAATTTTCTCATTGTGAATGCTATTTTCTTCTGTGTATATGATTTCCTTGACAAATTAAATGCAAATTTAAAATTTTAATTAATTTTTGTTAAACACTTTTGAGTTATGTGAGGTTCTTAAGAATAAATTTCTTATAGTTTAATATATATATATATATATATATATATATATATATATATATATATAAGTATCTTATATCCATCGTGAAGCTTTTTGTTCACTTGAAGATTATTCTGCCTTTCTACTCCTATATTTTAATCTCCATTTCTTTGAATTTTTTTAAGCAATTTTTATATTTTTATTTGCTGATAATTTTTAGAATTATAGATTTTATTTTTGTAATTTTTAGCGCTGAACTTTTTTGTATCTTTTGGTCATTAAATTCTATTCTACTTTGGATTTCCCAATGCAGCCTATCAAGCCGCAAAGGGGGAAAGGTTGGTACCATGAAACTAGTTTAACCCTTCTTATTTGGTCCTCAGCCCAAAATTGTTTTCTGACTTGCTGGTTTCCATATTTTTATTTATTTTTTAATTTATTTTTACATTTCTTTCTGAATTTTTGTCTTTTTAAGTATTCTAAATTATTCTTTCCTAAATATTCAGGATATGTATATATATATATATATATATATATATATATATATATATATATATATATATATATACCTCTTTTTTACACGGTAGATGCCTTCCTCAGAATACGTATCCCAAAAATACGTATAGCAAATTTGGGGATATGTTTCACAACTTTAAAAAATCGTATAAAATGAAAAAAACTCTAAATATTTTCCAAAAAACAACGCAAAAAAAAGTAATAATGAAATCCATATTACATAATTATAAAACAAAAATAATTCGTTTTTATTACAAAAAAATTAAAATTAGTGTACAGTGAAAATTAAATATATATGTACATGCAATATATAAAAATTCCAATTGAAATTGGGAATAAAACTACTAACAGCTATTAATTGCTACTTGATACTTGTTTATTACGAATGGTATCAAAAATGCTATCATCAGCAAATGCTTCAGATATGTCTGGCAAAACTGTCGGCTTTGATTTAAATGAAGAACTTATTTCCTTATTACCGGCCTTTGTTGGTTTTTTTGTTGTTACAAAGTCTGTTATCAGCGGTTACTTTTTGGTTTCTCAATTTGCTTGTATAACTCTTGATATCCTACTACACAAAACTTAAGATTACTTTGATATTTTAATGCATGCTCTATGTCAGGATCATGAGTAAAAAAATGTTCCATACATCTAGCAAACTTCAAGCCCTCGCGAATCAAATCAGCAGTTAATAGCTGCACTTCATCTGCGACTTCATCATTATCGACTTCTTTATTATCATAAACTTTCGTTAATTCGATCAAATCGTACTCATCCAAAATGCTTTCTAGCATCAATTCTTCGATGTCAGCCGTTGGCCTGCTGTAAAAATCTTCGCACTAATTGTAATTGATACAATTATAATTTCAAAATGCATGACTGATTTTTGTACTACGAAACTTCCACTTTTCACGCATGCTGCAAACTTTAATTCCAAAAAGCGCTTAAGGTCCATTGGCACAACTGTTTGTTATTAAAAAAAAGTATGGGTAATTCAAAACATAACTGTAAATTTTCTTCTTGTTTCCACATCAGTGAAATTTCTTTCTTCCACTCAGCTTAAAATATATTTAAGCGTTTGCTTTATGTAGTACATTTTAAATGCAGTTATAATACCCTAATCGAGCGGCTGAATCAACGAAGTAGTATTAGGCGTTAGAAACAACATTTGAATAGTTGGATTTTTTTTTTAAGAATTCGTGTTAAAACAAAAATTATTTGTTAAAAATTATTTGGTGAGCCGTATTTTTTTCAGAATCGTGTAAAATACACCGTGTATAAAAAAGCTGGGTATATATATATATACAATATAACAAAAAACGACGCACCAAAAAGGAATTGCTTGATTGCAATAAAATTACGTATGCAAAAACATTTGGACCGAAACTGCAAATGAATAAAATTTAGTATGTAGTTAATAAATAGAGGGGGATACAGCGCATCTGAACTACGCATTCAGCGGTGTATAAAAGAAGCGATTTTTAATCGGATGGTCAAATTTTCTATTGCATTGCAATTTAGGATACCTTTCAACGACTGAAAAAAAGCCTCGTCTCAGATTTCGAGCTCATTACGAGCAACTGTCAGAGTTTGAAAGATGTCGTATCATTGGATTGAAAGAGGCAGGATGTACGGATAATCGCCCGTCATATGGAATGAAGCGATTCGGCGATTAGAAGATCTGGCAAGAATGGTTGGACAATGGCAGATTTCAGCATCAGGATGGTAGTGGTCGACCTAGGGCCAGAGCAGATTGAAAGGACTGAGTGATTTTCAGATCAGCTGCCACAGCGCCTGATTCATCGTTATCAACCATCAGATGTGCGATCCGCACACGAGTGTCCATCATGATCATTCACAGACGGCTGATAGAGCGAAATTTACGCTCTTACCGATCACTGCGCCTCCTGCCACTCACTCCTGCACACTGTCGAGCCAGATTACAGTGGTGCTTGGGTCGATCTGGTTGGAATGATGCTAATTGAAGACGTATAGTGTTTAGTGACGAATCCTGCTTCCAACTGTGTCCTGACAATCATCGAAGACGCTTCTGGAGAATCCCAGCATGCCGATTCTTTTTTCACTGTTGCACGCCACATTGGCCCTCAACCAAGAGTTATGATCCGGGTGTCATTTCCCTTGATAGCTGGACCCCTTTGGTTTTTGTCATATTTCTTTCATTATTTATCTCAACGGCCATCTTAAAGATTAATTAAATAGTCAGCAAATTCGGAATACCAATTGAAGATAAGTAAGAGTTAGACAAAGCCCTATATTAACTGCTTAAGAATATGTAAAGTCGCTCTCTCTTGAATCCATCTTAACTCTGGCAACCATGGTTTAAATTCTAATAATGAGGTCTTAGCTTACCAAATCTCCCTTTTCAATTCATCCACGTTCAAATATTAAAAATTAACTAGGAGCCTCTTCAACCAGAAAGATTAATAACGATTATCCAATCCAACTTATCCGCTGTATCTGTATCCGCTTGTCGTTATCCTCTATCATCTACCTCTTTGATTTAATTCTTTTTGCTTGTATATCGTGATCTCTAATTCAATTCGTACACTTTTTAACTTCATCTAATTTTACACAGTCGTGTTTCATTTGGTTGGTAAGGAGTTTTAGCTGTATGATGTTCAAATTACAAAATGTCCCCGAGATTAGTGAAGAGAAGTTCGTGACTAGTCCAATGTTACTGGATCTCTAGGAACAATTTTGGCTACATTTAGTTGCATTTTAAAACTTATTAAACGCTTTGGAAGTAGTTTAGTTATCACAGGTTCAATAGAACTCATCATCAGATTTATTCATCATATCGTCGTGTGGATATTTCTGTATTTTAGATAAGTGTTCACAGCATTTAAAATTCTTTATGGAATTTATAAAATTTATTTGAATTTCTAAGCAAGGGCCTAATTTCTTAAATCCAACTTCATTCTAGCCTCCCACCATGAAACGAACTCGACTCACGTGATTTTTGCTTGTGCAACTCGCCTCATCTTGTTCTCTACATTGCAGTAGATTATGATTGTTTATTAACGTCGCACTGAGAAGTAACACGAGGGTATTTGGCGGCAGATCTCTTAATTTTCAACCGCGGTCAAGTGATGGGGCCTACATCTGAGATGGCACCTCCCTTTCCAAACTTTCACACCATGCTAACGAGATGACTTTGAGCTTCGAAAGATTTAAAGTGCATCAGCCTCGGCTACGCAGTGGGTCTTCAGGGGCATCAGGGTTCAAACCCTCGACTCGACAAAACCGTCAGCCACGAGTCCTCGACTATGACAGCTAATACAATGCAATAGATCCTTTTTTGTCAGAGAGGCATAAATGCGCAGTGATAGCGGGAAGTAACTTAAGAATTGGGCAAAACTGTTAACGCTTTTCTTGAATAGTCTACTAGTACAGCGGTTCTCAGCCGAAGGTACGCATATCCCAAAGGGTGCGGGAGTGGGAGTTATGGTTATAGCGGCTGTTATAATTATAGGTAATTATAACAAAAAAGAACGATTATAGCGACTACACAACAAAAATTAACAAATTAAGGTAATGATAAAGCATTTTAATAACTAGGCAAACATTTTTGTTAAGATTGTTAGTTTGCAACATTATCGATATTCGAACATTCGCGTCAGATTCCAATCTGAAGAACCACTTTAATGGAGGAATGGTGTACCTAGAAAGTTTTGAGACTCGTCGCGTAAGGAAAACAATGCACTGTCTAAAAGCATCTTCGTGTATTTGTGGCCGTTTGCTAGCACAGAGATTTTAAAAGGAGTGCTTTTTTTTAAAATATGGTAACAAATTAAACGCAACTCTAGATTTTAGATCGTATTTGTCCTCTTTTGAGACTAAAGTTTTAAAATTGTGTGATTCATTGCTGTCCTAAATATCCCATTGTTTTGTTCTTTTTTCCGATCTTTGTTAATTTGTGTTTGCTTACTTCAAAAAAAATATATAAATATAAGTAAAACTATGCAATGAAAAAATAGGTCATTTGATTTAATTTAACAAACTCCTTCCTTGAAGAAGTTTTTGAAATCTGTAACGGGTGAAATAAATTTTGTGTATTTGTTTGAGATGAGAAGGGGCTTGGAGGATTCTTGATTGGGTGTACTTAGAAAGGAATCGAACCATTTGGAACTATAGGGTCTGGAAAATGTTGGGAATCGCCGCACTAGTGGGATGTAGGGATCATGTTTACTATCCTTGTTATAGATCATTTTCTATATAAATCAGTCAAGAAAAAAATTGTACTCCATCATAGAAAATTATTTTTAGAAATTAGTTGGTTGTGTTAAATAATTTAAATGATTAACCCACTTACACCATAATGCAGTTTTATTTTCGCTATTAATATTTATATTAATTTAACCAACTGCAATAAGAATTGCGGAAAACTTTAAGGAATCTGAGACGCCTTCCATAAGAAAAAAATAAGCTTATTTTATTCTGCACTTAAATGATCCTTACTTTTTAAATTAAAAGCAATTAAAGTCTTGTTTTAACATTGGAATATCTGAATATTTATGTATCTGCTTAAGTAAAGAAAAAATGTTTAAGATTATAAGTAATTATGTATGAGCAATTAATAATCATTAGCTGTATTTATATTATAAGTCATGCACTTATAATTAGGCACGTCTCTCATAAAATCTAGTGTATTTACAACTTTAAATATTTACAAATTACTTAAAACTGTATCAATATATATACACTGAACTTAACGAAAAATTCGAAAATAAAATTTAAAATTTTTAAAATCTGTAATTTAAATTTCCCGTAATTTTTATTCAAATATTTAGTCGTACCTAAAATTTGTGTGCACACTGTTAGTTTTTGAAAAAAAAAATTAAAAGGTATTCATCTTCGAAAAGTATATTTAAATAATTAGGTTTCTG